>PVHP010009043.1:0-21790 GCA_004024765.1 Zapus hudsonius
CCATCCTGACACACCCACATGTGTGTGAGGGTATGTTCGTGTGTATGTGAGTGCAAGTGCACATGCATGTGTGTGAAGGCCAGAGGATGCAATTAGGGGATTTCCTCGACAGCTCTCCACCTCATTTGAAACAAGGTCTCTCACTGAACCCAGAGCTCACACATTCAGCTAGAAAAGCTCACCAGCAAGGCCCAGTGACTCTCCTGTCTCCAATCCCCAGCCCTGGGAGTACAGGCATGAGCCACCACACCCAGCGTTTCATCCTGGGGTCTTCTTGCTTGTACAGCTAGTGCTTGAGCCATCTCCTCAGCCCTCAAATTTTCTTCTGACTGTATCAAGAAACATAGTAAGTGGTTGTGAATTGTGGCAATGAACTATGGGAAAGAACTGCAGGTATACTTCTTATGGACCTTACAGGTATTCTCTCTGAGAATATTTCTGTGGGATGCTTTTTCTGCTAAATTCCTGTCTTGCATCTTACCCTAAAGTTAATCTTACAACCATGAATCAGCCTGCTCAGGAAAATGGAATTAGACTTCCCATGCCTTACATTGCCTTTGCCTTGAGCAGCACAGATGACCGATACAGACAAGGAATGTTAGCTATACTGACAGGACCTTAAGCTATGCTCTTTCTGTCACCTTTCCAGTGACCTGGTTGTCCTGGACCCCAGTGTGTGTGCATGCGTGAGATATGTTAACTTCACTGAAAGCAAGGGATGGTGGAAGTAATGAATTACCCACAGAAGTGTTGAAAGCAATAGGTGAGCTTGGAGTGATAACATCTGTGAAGTGTGTGTGTGTGTGTGTGTGTGTGTGTTCTGGATCATCAGAGTTCAACAGCTTCTACCCCTAAATCCCTTCCTTTGAGCAAATGTTTAAGGAATATTTTGGAATCCAAGTTCCTTGTCCCTCACTCACGTGTTGCTTGTCCTTCCTCACAAATTGCTGTTCTTACTGTGTAATAAAAATACAAGACAAGGGCTGGGAAGATGGCTCAGCACTTGCCTGTAGGGCTTAATGCCCCGGGTTGGATTCCCCAGTATCCAGGTAAAGCCAGATGCACAATGGTACATGCATCTGGAGTTTGTTTGCAGTGGCTAGAGGCCCTGGTGTGCCCTTTCTTTCATTCTTTCTCTCTCTCTCTCTCTCTCTCTCTCTCTCTCTCTCTCTCTCTCTCTCTCTCTCTCTCCCTCTGTCGCTCCCTCTCCCTTTCTCTTTGGAAATAAATAAATATAAAACCCTGGATGAGTGCTTGTCTGGGAGAAGCTTCAGGTGCAGGCTCACTCTTGGTTTAAGTGAGGGTCAGTGTCTATATTTCAGGGAACCACTACAATTGGGCAGCAAATGCTAAACCCTTTGTTTCTTTTAAAAATCTGACAAGTAAAAAAAAACACCTTTCTGTTGGAAGAGTCCTCATAGGCACTTCGGACAAGGAGCAGAGCTCTGGCAGTGAGAACTGTCCATTTGTTGCTCAGAGTTCGGATGCATACATGAGGGCAGTGCTGAGCAGGTGTGCAGAGCAGACTCAAGGTAAATGCACACACAGGCATGCGCAGCTAGCCTGTGAGGTTCTAGACTGGTAGGAGCTGGGCATGGTCAGGAAAAGAGAGGGTACAGGTTGCTCTGACTCCAATGAAATGCCTACCATGAGGCATCTGGGGCAAGAAGTTGGTGCTTTCATGTTCCTGAAGGAGCTATGGATGAACCCCCGATGGTCTTCATGCCCTGTCCCTGGGAAAACGACTCTTAATTTAGTCAGAGATGCAAGTATGGGGCACTCTTAGCAATGGAGTGTTGAAAAAAGCAGTGTAGACAGGGGGCAACTTGCCCTCAATGGCACTAACAGGAACTGTCATTTCTCCATCTACAAACAGGTGATTGGCCCACAGCAGGGTGGTAGGATTGGCAAAAGTTAGAGGAGAAGAAAGAAGGTCACCCTGCTGGCCAGGCACATACTCAGGTTCCGGGTCATCCTTACCATGCCATCCCAGCATGGTAAATGCTCACCCATTGTGCAGGCTTAGAGAGGTAAAGTGACTCTCCCGAGACCTCAGAGCCAGGGAGCGGAAGAACAAGGACTTGAAGCCTAAACCTGCTCTGCCTGCATTCATCTCTTCAAGAACACAGTAGCCTGTTCTTGGGGCTGAGATCTGTGTCGTTGCTTTGTTGGAACCCTTCCCGAGCATGGGGGAAACTGATAGCCCAGAGACCTGGATGTTCTTCCTGTTGAGAGGGACAAGATATCGATCACAAGGTCAAGAGCAGGAAGAGACAATCACAGACCCAGGATGTGTGGAGCCAGCCCCTTTCTGAGACCCTTGGTATGCCAGACAGATGCTAGACACTTATAAACCAGTGAGGGATGTGGCAAGCTCCCATTCTGCCAATGAAAAAACTGAGGCTCGGCCAGGTGAAGTGATAGATCTAATGCTCCCCCATACCCAGGAGGCAGAACCAAGCCCAGAATGCTGTAAAGGCCACACCTTGTTGGCCCAGAAGTTCCTGCTATAAATACGATGCTGACTCCCAGGTAACCCTAGCCTCGTCCGGGCCAGCCCAGGCACACAGCCATGAGTCCTACACACCACCTGCTGCGCTCCTGCTCGGCGGAATTTTCCTGATGCCCTAACAAGGTACCACATTTTTTTCAACAGTCTCCAAATGATTGAAAGTACCATGGAGCTAGTTAGCTATCTCTGAAAGAAGAGGTATTGCTATAAACAGGTGCCAAGATGGCTGGCCCAGTCCCTTGAGTGCACAGGGTAGGACTCCCCAGAATAGGACCCACATTCTATACAAGCAGAGTAGGGGGCTGAAGTACAAATCTCTGCTGGAACCTGCAGCAGCTGAGTGACCTTGAACTTCAACTCAGTTCAGCCTCTCTGAACTTCAGCTTCCTTCACTAAATAGTGCAATGGATGCCTCTCACCAGGGAGTAAACACTGTACCAAAGTGTCCCAGAGCCCACAGATGTTTTGGTCCCTTCTTTTCCTTCTCTGGACTGCAGCTCATGTCCTGGCTGATTAATAATGGCAGCTAGCACCACCAACCATGCCTGGCATCATTGTAAGTGTGCCATGTGATAAAGTAGATGGACTGTTGGAACAGATGAGAAAATGGAGATGCAGTGGCAGTGCCCAAAGCCATGCAGGTCTTGAGAGTGTGACCACTGCTAACACGAGCCGGAGGATTTGGTTAGGAAAGATGGGCACATGGACTCTGCAGCAGTGTTGTGGGTCCAGTCTGGGTGCAGGAATCTTAGATGAGCCTGGAATCAGGAGACCTCGGCCTACCTTGGGTACAGCTTCCCACACTGCACTCATGGGCAGTTTGACTCATTTTGTCTTGTCTTTTTTGTTATGCACTATTTTGGGATTTTTTTTTTCTACATGTGTGTGGCATGTGTGTTTGTGTGTACACATGCATGTGGAGGTCAAAAGTTGACGTTGTGTGTCTTCCTTGGTTATTCTCACCTTATTTATTGAGGTAGGGTCTCTCACCTGAGTACAGAGCTAGCTGATTCAGCCAGTCTAGCTAGCTAACCTGCCCCAGGGATTCCATCTCTCCTTCCCTCATGCTGGGATGACAGGAAGGCTGCTCTGCCTGCCTGATATTGACATGGTTTCTGAAGGTCCCAATTCAGTTCCTCAGCACTTCATTCACTGAGCCATCTCCCTCGCCTTTATCTTGTATCATAAGACAAGGTCTCTCTATATAGTTGAGGACGACCTTGAACTTTCTCTCCTCCTGCTTCAGCCTCCTCAGCTGGGATTGTTAAGAGTCTCATAGACTAGGCTCCATCTTAGGCCCACATTGAGGAGACAAAGTCCATGCACAGTATTTTACAGTCAAGAGAATGAAGCTCGGAGCTTTCCCAGGACCACTGCCCAGCCAGGACAAAGCCAGCCAGCATGGACCCCAAGCCCTACCTCCCTGATCAATACCCCTCTCGTAACTACAGAATGGAGAGGAAGGCTCCCACCTCTACGCCTGACACATGCACACTCAGCACCATGTCATGGCCCCGATAGGCTAAATATTGTCCTGGCCTTCCTGAAATACTCATCTCTCCTCGGGTGGCTTTACGAACTACTAAATCCAGAGCCACATCCCTGGTGCTTGAAGAGAGCTATTCCGGGTTTGTGTCAGGTGTAGGGCCCAGCCAGCCAGAGACAGGAGACAGCCCAGAGGGACGGCGGCAGCTCCCTGACACACACACACACACACACACACACACACACACACACACACACACACACACTGGGAGCCTTCATAGCCATGGCAGCAATGCTTGGCAGCCAGCTCAGCTGGCCCTGGGAGAAGAGGGCGAGGTCAGGCTGCTTCTGTCCACGTCTCCCTCCCAACACAAGCAACAGTGAGCCAGGGCTAGGCACCATAACTGTCCATCAGACACCCCCAGTGCCTCCTGGGACCGACAGGCACACCTGGGAGTGCCCAAGGGTTGCCAGGGCGAGGTTTTAGGATAAGAACTTGTGGGTCACAGCTGAGCAGTGGCTTACTAAGGAGGTTCTCGGAGATGTCCAGGCCCTGGGCTCCTGCCCTCGATGCCCACTTGTGGAACCACAGAGGAGCCTCTGCACACTCATCTCACACCAGACACTTTTCTATATGGTCGCCCTGAATTTTCACAACTCCCTTAAGCCTTGTCCCATTTTCACACAGAGATACTGGGACTCAAAGGAGTTCGGCCACATATCCAACATCGCCCTACCTGGAAGTTGGACTGAACCTAAAAGGCCTTCGCAGAGTCTCTATAGTAAGCCCTGATAATGTTCCCAGCCCCTTCCTGGTCCCAAGATAGCTCAAGGAATGTCCTTATCACAGGTGTCATTTATCCAGAATAGCCAACCCTCCACCACAACTCCTGCCCAAGAGAGGGCAGGACTTGTAGGCAAGACCCAGAATTCAACCACCTCTACACTCACCTGTGTCCCTGGCCATCTCCAGCTAAGAGGTCTTGGAGCTCACAGGAAGCCAACCTCAAGCACGTAGATCAGGGACCTTCTGGGACCTATAGGCTCTCCCCACATAAATGTTTACATGCACTCCTATGTATATGGTGCCAGAGACCCATATACCTGGCATCCACCTTGGGGCCCAGCCCCAGCTTGGTCCCAGTACCCTGTGGTCAGCCCTGCCCCCCTCCCAGGGATGACAGCCTGAAATGTGTTCCCAGCAGTGGTCACTTCCTGCAGAAGCCAGCGGGATGCAGCGCTAGTGAGCTCTGAAAGTCAAACTCCCCCTCTGGGCTCGGAAGAAAGGGTCCCACCTCACAGCTGCCTGCAGCCTGTGGGGGCCCCGGTGCCCTTGGCGACCAGAGGCCTTAGCTCTGCAACCGGAGCCATGGAGGGTAAATATAGCACCGCCACTCACCAGCTGAGGGGCCCTCGCCGTCCGACATGGTAGGGGAAATGGGCGGCCAGCTGGCCACCAGCCTGTAGGGACACTCACAGCCTTCAGCAGCAGTCACCCACCCAACCAGGCTTGGGGCTGCTCTGGGTCCCACTCCTAAGCAGTGTCCTGCCTCGGCCAGCCTGGCCACCCCCCCATGCTGGGCTGGGCAGATAAGAGCGTGCCCTGGTGCCAGGAGCCTGTGCGATTGGTGGATAATTCTGGGCACTGCCCTCCCCTGCCTGGGGCCTCTCCCAGGCAGCCCCGGAATGTTGTCTGGGAAGCTACTGAACCCCTGGTTGCTAGATCAGCCCTCAGGACCCCAGCTCTGGGGACTGAGAAATGCCTGCTCCCTCCCTCCCGGATAGTGGTCCCACCCACTGAATCAGGCCCATTTATGGGCATTTAGTGAAGGAGGATGGCAAGGGATACTGCCATTTAGTGCATGCTGGTACCAGGAGCTGTGCTGGGCATGGCCACACTCATCATCTCATTCGGCCCTCTGGACAGCCACAATATCAGGTCCATGTCATAGATGGGGTTAAGTGTGATCCACTGAAGGGAACCCAGCCCTCTAGGGGTGTGACCAGGATCTGGAGCCAGGCTGTCTGTCTCCAAGGCATAGGAAGCCTTGTCTTTGATTGTTTGGCCAAGAGCATCCACACTTACGTGCCACACTAACATGCTCACTGCTCCATACATGTTGGAGAGCTGAGGCTGGAAAGGGGCTTCGATAGGCAACTGAGAGAGTCTGCGCCTGGCACTGGTCAGTGTGCCAGAAACAGAGGGTTGAAAGACACATTGCCACAAGCACTTAGTATGCGCTTGCTGTGTGCTTGGCTAAGAGCCAAACTAGACCCTCTGCTGGCTCCTTACAAAGTGGACATCAGGTCCAGCAGGACTTGTCTTAGGATAGGACTTCCTGAGACCTGGGCCTGAGGGGTGGGGGAGAGGTGAGAGGTGGGCCCCTAGGACACCACCACTTCCCCTCTGCACCTGTGGCAGAGGTGTGTGGAGAGGGGAGGGTAAAGATTAACAATGACAGTACCCACAGATTTCAGGTCTGCAGCAGCTGACAGTAGGCAGAAGTTATCCCCCCAGGAAGGAAGTGGGACCAGGACAGTGTCTGCAGCCTGACTCCCCAGAGACTCAGCCAGTTTCAGCATCAGATGGAGGCTGGCTAGTAGGTTAGACCTGCCTCGCAGATCCTGCCTTTCTGTGTGGCTCTGGACATGCTGTGGCCCCTCGTGGTACCTCTGCTTCTACATGGGAAGCACTAATGGACGAGTTCTGTGTGCCAGGCTCTTGGCCAGGCTGGAGAATCCCACAGAGTCCTGGTCATCAGGAGTGGTGCTGGCAGACCCTGCCTCCCATCTCAGGTCTTACCTCCCGCAGGCAGCACTTGCTCTGGGCTACCCGGGAGGGGCTCTTTCCATGGAAGCATGCCATAGAACAGAGGGGTCTAGTGACTCACAGTGAGGGGTCCAGAAGACTGTCACTGTCCTGGTCAGGGTGGACACTGTCCAGGTGTGTCTTAATTCCATGCAAGGAGTGGATCTCAGGAGGCAAACTCCACACAGACCCTCATCTTGGCCACTAGCAGGTGGGTTGTAGGACCAGATTGTAGGATTGGAAGAAGCCTGGTAGCACGCAAACCAGGTCAAACGCCAGCTCCACTGGGTCCCCAAGGAGGACTGACCAGTTTGTCCCAGTCTCAGTTTTCCCCCTGAAAGTGGCAGCCATGAAAGTGACCACCAGGTTGAGATGCTCTGAAGGAGCATTCTACCTCCAACCCCGCGACCATTTATCTGCCAGGACTGTGTCCCAGCCAGAGGGACTGCCCAGTGCCGGCTCCTGTGTGCAGGCTACTTCCCCTTCCTGTCCTGGCCCCAAGTCCCTTCCTGTTCTTTTTATTGCAGGAACATGTGTTGGAGAAAATAAAAACTTGATTTTGTTGCTCGTGAGGTCATTGTGGCAGCGAATGGGCCCACTGCACATGCGACAGTCTGTATGCAACCGGATTGCATAAGTCACTCTGTGTGTGTCTGTGGAGGTTGTATGCCTATGCAGTGATGAGTGTGAGCACATACAGAGCTACATCCATGTGTAGAAGCCTCATGCACAGGGAGCATGTGTATACATAGATATGGCAAGTACATGCACACATCATCAGGTTTCTTCCAACTCATCCTGCAGTTCCCACCGCCCCCAGATGACTATTCCTGTGCACACCAGCTTTGATGTAAATTTCAAAACTTGGTTGGTGACATGGCATGGTGCTGCTAGCAGGGCTCAGTCTCTCAGGGTCCCAGGCTGAGAGAGATTGGTGGGTGGTCATGGGAGGTAAGGCGAAAGGGCACGGCTGGGCACCCATTTACTGGACAGCAGTCTGACGCAGACTCAGGACTGGTGTCCGAGAGAGGTGAGGTCAGAGAGGAGGCCGAATTTCCCACCTACCCCTCCTCTTGCCGGCAGTGGCTTTCTGCACATTCATCTGGCCTGGCCAGGCCTGGGGAGTTCTCTTCTTGGGAGGAGTGTCTCCTCCTGGCTAGAGATGCCCTTTTCCCTGGACCTGCAATCCTCCGAAGGAGCTGGGAAGTCTGAGATCATCGACCTTCCTTTGGAACCTCAGAGGCCAGGAGTTGAAGGATGGCGCATGTCCACATGGAATGAAACTGTGTCTCTTAGTTGGGCAGCCTTGGGCTAAGCATGGATGTGTGCGTGGGAATCAAGAGTGGTGGCTGGCGATTGCAGCAGCTGACAGTACATGGAGGTTATGTCCCCAGGAAGGCGATGGGACCGGAAGAGGGGCAGCCTGACTCCCTGGAGATGGAGTATCTGAAGATGGTACTTCCCAATCTTCCTTTGCCTGTGGTTAGAACAGACATCCCCTCCAACTAGGGTGAGGTCAGACACACCCAGTCACACAGAGCTACACACACACACACACACACACACACACACACACACACACACACACACTGAGACTCATGAATATATCTCATATGCAGAGGCACACAGACACAAGGAGACCACAGGAACAGACACAAGCAGATATACATCTCCATATGCAATGCTTATATACAGACCTCACACATAGGGCTTGCATACACAAGGCGTGCACACATGCAGGCAGGCACACATGCACTTATGTGTACTCACAGGCTCCAGCCCAGCTGTGGAAACTGATTTCCCACACCCAAACCTCTGGCCCAGGCCAAGCACCTCTAAGCTAATCAACCCCATGGGTGGCCTCCAGGCTCCAGGCCAGGAGAGAAGCCTAATAGGCCTGCCCAGCTGCTCTTATGTCCCTGGGTGGGAGAGAAAGAAGCCTCTGGGCTCCTCAGGTCAAGGCCCTCACTTCTGGCTTAGGTCCCAGGACTCACCATCCTGTGGTGACTGAGGCAGGAGGCAGGAAGCTGATGAGGTCTATCGAGCTCTGCAGCAAGAAGCAAGGTCCCTGGGACACCGAGGTCTCCCCCTCTGCCCTCTGGCCTGGCGATGGGACAGTCCAGGGTTGGTCCAGGCATGTCAGCAGTTACTGCCTCTACCAAAACCCCTCCCCACTAGGGTCTCCCACTCAGATACAGGCCTTTGCCCCGATTCCAGGGCCACCAAAGAGTGTGGTCACAGGCCCTACCCTTGGTCTGGGCCCCCAACCCAAGCAACAGATGAGCTGGGCCCCATGAAAGCCATGGGCAGTGAAGATGGGCCATCTCTGCTAGCACAGACCCTGGCATCCCACTGACCACATGGAGGGCCAGGATTCTCCTGATGAAGATGTCCTCTACTCCCACCCTGCATTGCTCCAAACCTTCTTGTAGACTCTACCCTCTTGGTGGCTCAGAATCAGCAGACTCACCCTTGGCAGGGAGAATCGCCAGCCTGCCAGCCTGCTTATTGTCCACTAGCAGGGACTGCCCAAGGGGAGGGATGGACTATGGGTTTGTTTTCTTTTTCCTCAGTGAGAAGGTTGCGTGAGAGAGACCGTATTCTGGAAGAGGCAAGAACTGACCCTCTTCCTCCTGGCACGTGCCCTGGATTAGAGACCAGACCCTCACCAGCTGGGGTTATTTTTTGACACCCAGACAGAGATGCCTGAGGCTGGATGGAGTCTAGGGAAGTCTGAGTAGATGTGGACTCAGTAATCACTCAACCAATGTGTCTCTGGACTAATGTAAAAAACTCACCCATTTGACCACAAGTTCCGGGAGAAGCAAGAGCCTGGTGTAGGCTCCCTGCCAGACCCCATCTGGAACCTGCCTTGGTGGGCAGCTACTTTCTGTGGTATGGGGCACAGTTTTCTGTCTAATCAACAGTCATCACTCTTCACTCCCAGACTTTAAACTTCATAGGAAGAAAACTCTACAACTAGGCCAAGGTTGATCAAGGCCAGTGGATACCACCCCGAACCCAGCCTGGGCCATTTAGTCACCTGTAAGAGTCAGGTCAAAGTGCTCCAGGACCCCTCCTCATAACCCCAGGGAACAAGGTCAACCTGAGGAGTGGGACAGGGGGTGTGGGAGCTGCCTACCCAGAGGTGTGCCCCCTGGATGCTTCCTGTCAGGTCAGAGTGCAAATCCAGGGCCCATGGCCTCTCACATTCTCATGTTCAAGCTTACAAGAGAGACTATGCAGAGAAGCCACCACAGCCCAAGTCACAGGGGAGGAGGGGCAGGCAGAGAGGCATCGGCCCCCTCTAGAGCCCCTAGGGGGAGCATCCCAGGCAGCAGGAGACAGCCTGCATCCCATCCCTTCCTTTTGTGTGTTTCTGGCCATTGGTGAGGCAGGCCTCCACTCTATTGGCCTGTCAGCATCCCACCAACAGATACAGATCATCTCTGGGAGTGGTTATGGGGAATTGTGGGCCAACAGAGAACTGACCTGGGGTCCCAGGGATCCTCCCAATTCCAGGACCCCCATGGGTGCAGAAGGTACCGCCCACTCTGCTCAAACCAGGAACTGGCCACCCTGAGAGCTGCACCAGGGCGGCCCCGTGCGGCTCCTCTGGGGACTGCAGGCCTTGTCTAAGCAAGCAATAAGGATGCTAAGAACAGCTAGCGGAATCAGCAGGCTCTGGGCCAGCACTATCCACATGCCAACACCCCTAACTCCTCCATCAGCCTTGAGAAGTGAGTCCTCCTGCTATTTGTCCTTCCTTTCGGATAGGGAAACTGAGGCACAAACCCTAAGGCCAGTGACTGGTAAGGGTAGGCTTCAACCCCAGACAGTCTAGCTACAGAGCCTTGGGTTTAATCCCACCTACCTTGCCTGAGCCCCAGGCACTGCCTCCTCTGGATTGGGTGAAGGCTGTACACATCTGGTGAGGGAAACTGAAGGAGGCTTAAAATAGCCTGGGCCCGAAAGCCAAACTCTGCATGTTCTCTCTCATATAATGGCACACCCAGTAGCCATAGATTATTACTAGAAAAACTTCAGTACCAGGGATGGTTTATGGTCTATAATTATGTTGGCAGGGAGGTTCCTGAAGCCCCCCCCCTAAACATTACAGGCCACGGCCAAAGCTCTTGGTTGCCCACCAGAATGAGATGGTAAGACCCTACTGCTGAAGACTGCATATGCCTGGGCTGCAGGTCACTGAGAAATCAAGCTGGAGCTGAGCAGGAAACCTCCTCCCTGTTAACCAGCTTACAGAAAGCTGGTAAAAGCCATGGTTGCATGCAGCCCTATTCCTCTCTAATTGGACTGGAGGCCCACTCCATAGGAGGGAATACATGCCTGGTACTGAAGACCTAGTCAAAAGTCTATGGTGGGGAGGTCATAAACTCTAGGGGAGTAATACCTGCTGTTGTCTGGCTAAATACATATATTATTCCCACCAAATTGCCTTTATAAGCACTTTTTAAAAAAATGAGCATACCCATATAATAATGCTACTCACTCTTGTCTAGAGAAGCTTCTCTTTTCAGATGGTGGTGACCACTGGGATAACACAAAAGATACCATATTGCTGAGAAGAAATGACAGTGGAGTGTTCAGCACTGCGATATCTCTATCACACTTCCCAAGGCTGGGGTCTATTGTGGAAGAGGTGGTAGAAAGATCGTAAAAGCCAAAGGAGGGCTCTTATGACACAAACTTCCAGACACAAAATGGCCTTGATAGTCATGACTTCACAGTGCCTGAAAATACCTACACATAATGGGAGAAAAAGATGATGACACCGAAACAAATCAGACTAATTGAGAGGGGGAAGAGATATGGGGGAGGTGAGAGAGGGAGGGAATCATAATGGTTTATGGTCTATAATTATGGAAGCTATCAATAAAAGTTTTTTAAAAATAGCCTGGGCCCTACCCCAGAGGGTGAATCACACCCCTTAGTGACTCCTTCATGCAGCCAGATTGCGCCTGCCCCTCATGGGCTGGAGTGGCTCAGGAGACCCCAATAGCACAACACCCCACAGGCAGTGTTAAGGGAGCCATGGTGGTGGTCCAGGCTCTACCCTCTAACTCTTAGGGTTCCAACCCTCAGCTTTCCAGCCCTTGGTGTTCCAACACTGAGATCCAACTCAGGCTTACAGTGACAGAAAGCCAATGGAGACAAAGAGCCGTGGGTTTGAGTCCTGACCCTGTTATGACTTGATTGTGGCCATGGCCTTGACTTTTGTATCTGTGAAATGGGACATGTTCATACTTCTGTCCTCTGAGAGGATTTGGAGACATGATCTATGAATACTCAGGCTCAGCCATGCCAGGTTAAGTCTGGACAGTAGAGCTGGCAGCTTGAAACTTCCACACACAGCTGACCCCTCCAAACATCAGGTAGTCGGTGACCCTTCCATGTGGATGACGAAAAGAAAGTGCTGCCCTGTGGGGACAAGACCAGCCATGGCAGGAGGTAGAGGGCCTGGGGAGGATTTCAGAAGAGAGCTGGGGGAGGGGTCACAGCAGATTAGGATGAGGACAGGACTGAGGGTGGGGTGAGTGTTGTATGGGAGATGGAATCTGAAGAAGGTTATGGAGGTGACCAATGAGGAGTGGCTTTGGCCATGAAGCACACACTAAGCCCTGGCTGCTCTTCTCAAAGTGAGTGGTGGGTCTGGACCCTGGGCAGAGCACTGGAAAGTGGAAGGACAGGGAAGGAATAGCCCAGGTCATCAGGCAAGGCACCGAGGAAGCAGGGCCTCACTGGGCCAGACTCCTGTAGCTCTGGAGGTGGAGACCAAACTACTTGCTCAGGCCCACATGAGCTTCACAAGGTCACAGGCTGGGAACCCTGGCACATGCCCTGCCCCTTCCCAGCCCATTGCAGCCCCCCCCCCTTTACAGAGCCTGTCACATCCTCCCCTGAGCCTGTTTCTTCATATGACTTTGTTCACGACTGCCAAGGCCTAAGCCAGACCATGTCCATCAAGGCTCGGCACAAATCCAAGCTTTCCCCAGAGCGGAGAAGACCCCTGCTGGGACACAGGCACCAGGCAAAGGGTGAAGGTGGTCAGCTGTCTCTTGACTCAAGCTCGCAGAGGCGAAGGGGCTTGGGGCAGGTCCATCCCCTTGGCCTGGGATCCACAGCTCGCTCTAAGCCAGGGGAGGAAGCTGTTCTCCCATCCTGACTGCACACTGTGGGGCTTGCGCCTCTCTACCTGGGCCTAGCTGACCACATTCTCTGGCCAGGACAACAGGTAAAAGTGCTGGCAGGAGCAAAGCAGGTCTGCATACCCAGCTCAACCAGGATGTTTGCAAAGTTGCTTGGGAGCCTAATCCTCTTAAAGTCAGGATTGCGCCTGTAATCTCAGAACCGCTGAGCATCTGGCGGCCCGGACTCATATACAACACAGGGAATGCTCTCCTCAAAACCAGAGGCAGGCTTTCCCAAGATGGCATTAACTGGACCTCTCTAGAGCCCTCTGTAAGTTGGTAACTTCTAGAACTGTGCCAACCCCCATCACCTTTCACAAATGAGCAGACTGAGGTGAGAGCACCCTGGCCCATGGCCATTCATTCATGCAGTCAACACATATTTATTGGGCATTGACTCTGTGTCAGGCCCTGCATGACCACAGGGGCTGAGGCGAAGCGCACGCAGATCCCGTCCTGTGGCGCTCACAGCCTGGCAGGGCAGCTGGTCACGTCAGTGGCATTCACAATACAGTGTGGTCAGTGTGGTATTAGAGGTAGCACAGGTGACTGAGGGAGCACAGAGGAGGGACCCTGGCCCAACTGGTGGGGGAAGAGGGGGTAGGGAAGCCTTCCAGGGAAGCATCATTTGAGAAGGGCTTTAGGGAGTGAGCAAGAGTTAGGGTATCTCTTCTGAGGGTGGCCAGTACAGAGGTTCAGAGGGTGGGAGAGACGATGGTACTGTTGGTGTCTGGGGGTCAGGCAGAGCCCACCAGGAAGGGCTGAAGAGCCAGCAGGTGACAGGGAGTGCTGAAGGTGTGAAGCAGTAGTGGGCACAGAGCCCACTGGGAGCCAGTGTAGAGGGTGGCTGAGGAAGGGAAGGGGCATGGGCGCAGGTGAGTGGCTGTGTGGGCAGCAGTAGTGGGCAGTGAGGCCCTGGCCCTAGAAGTCTGTCCCCACCCAGGGCTCAACAGGGCGGAGGTGGGGGTGCAGGCTGCCAGCCCCGAGGCCGCAGGGTGCACAGCACCGGGTCCAGCGGCTTGAGTGTGGCCTGTTCCTGCAGCCCGAAGCGCTGCCCAGGCACTAGCCGGAACTCGATCCTCTGCAGCAGCTTGGCCATGAGCACCTTCACCTCCATCTGGGGGGGGGGGGAAGCATGGGGGGGGGAAGGGAGGACACAGACAGTGAAGGGGTGGACAGGGCTTAGCCTCACCCCCAACTCCCAGCCCAGGAGCCCAGAGCAGGAAATCAAACCTGCTTCCTAGCCCAGGACAGGGTGGCACCCTGTATTCACTTCTGGGAGGGACCCCAGCCCTGTGCCTCCTACCTGAGCAAACTGCTGTCCAATACAGGAGCGGTGGCCCAAGGAGAAGGGGAAGTAGGTGAACCGTGGCCTGCAGGGACAGAGGCACAGCAGGGTGAATATGAGAAGCACAGTGGCTGCAGAGTTCTCTCCTGGGGTGGCCCACTTGGGGCCAAGAGTACAGAGCCACTTGGCAGGTGGCCAAGCCTGAGCTGTGATTTCCTCCCCAGCCACCCCACAGGACTCTAGGGCTGTGTGGGCTCCGGGGACACATGTGGCTCAGACCAGAAGTTGCTGTGATGGTCTTTCTCCTCCAGCCCCCTCATGACAGCTCCAAGAGGGACTTACTTGGGCGCTCCAGGGCCGAAGCGGTCAGGGTTAAAAGTCAGCGGATCCTCAAAGTAGGTGTCCATCCGCCCCATGACATAGGTGCTGAACTGCCGGGCAAAGAACTGCTATCTCTGGTCCAAGGTTGTGCCCCTCCCAACTCCCAACTCACTACAGTCCCTCCAGTGGGGTGACTTGGAACAGAGTGCCCCCCTCCACCTATTTAGGCAGGTGTGGCATTTCACTGCCCCCTCCCCTGGAAAATCTCAGAGAGGAGAGAGTGGACAGTATCATGTTCTCATGAGAAAACTGAGGCTCAGGCAGAGGCTCAGCGACTTAATGCTGAACCTGAGACACTCAGACCTGCCACTTTCCTCCTCAGCCCCAAGGGGTTGCTGCTGCTCTGCCAGCCGGGGCACTATAGCCCCACTGCCTTCATCTGCACCTAGATCCCCAGCACACAGCCACGCACAATCAATTCCAGAGGACAAGAGCTTAACTTTCAAAAGAAAACTGGAAAATAGTGTGAGGACTGTGCCAGGGAATGTCCTTCTGAGCTCAGAAAAGGGAAGGATTTCTTAAATAAGACACAACAAATAAACCAGCCACAACACACATGTGATCATTTAAACCATATGCATGAAGACAGGCCACAAATGTGGAAAAGACATAACACACAACATAAAGGATAATGGCCTGAATTTTTAATCAGTCAAATAAGCCCAAAGGGGAACAGAACTGATCAGTTATCAGGAACGAGCAATCATAACTGTGAAGAACTTTCTCATACATGTTTGGTTGAACATGGTAACTGTGGAGGGGACGAGGAACCCTGAAGGCTCTTAGGGTATCTGAGTTTGCACAACCACTTGAAGTAGTTGGGGAGCAGCATGTAAAGTTGGACATCCTACATAGGACCTCCCCCCAAGGTGTTTGTCTCAGAAACAGATCCCCATAATGTGACAGGACGTGGGGCAGACTCTCTCACAGGGGCTGCAGTGCTGACACCAGCAAGCCAGGGACCCCCAAGGCCTGCCTCTGGCCCCAGAACTGCAGGGGCCTGTTGATCCAGTGGTGAGAGTCACACCTACAGCTGACTTCAGGATGCAGAGTGAGTAATGCTAGGCCTCAAGCCTGTCCTCCAGTGTGTTACTGTGGAGTGTGCACACACATTTACACGTGTGTACAAGCATGCACACACATGAACACATACAAGGCAAAGCAATGGCATAAAGAACTCAGGACAGAGATTACTTCTGGGGAGCAGAATGGGGATAATGTATAGATGGGTGTTGGGTTTGGGGAAGGTCATGGCACATGAATGAATGAATGAGTGGGGAAGCATGGACACAGATGCCATGAACAGAGGGCGGCAGAGGGAGAGAGCCACGGTGGGAGGAGTATAGAGAAGGAGAGAGAAACAACCAAGAACATCTGGGGTCAGACGTGAATCCAGGCACATCCCATGTCTCCCTCTCACCAGTTGTGATGCTACAAAAATGACCAAACCTCTCTGAACCCTACTGTTCTCAGCTATGTGCAGAGAACTTTCCAGAGTTGTCCATTGCAATCTTGTGCTGGATGGTGTGAGGGTGGAGAGGAGGACCCGACGGCGTCACAATGACTCAGGTAAGTACAGGGAGCCAGTGAAGTTGGTGTTGTGATGGCAACAGGCCCATGACTTCTCTGACCTCAGTAAGAGTCCCAAACTGGCCGCCCTGAGAGCAAAGAGGCCAGCCCAGCTCAGGGCCCCCACATACCAAGAGAGGGGTGTTGCCAGGGACTCTGACCCCATCAATCAAGGTCTCCTCCTCCAGCAGGCGAAAGGTGCCCCATGCTGGTGGATACAGCCTCAATGACTCTTTGAGGACCTGTAGAAGTCACCCAGGGAGACCATAAGAGTCAGGAAGCACCATGGGATGTGGCCATGGTGGTCTGCCCTGTCCCCATCCCATCCCACCACACACCATGCCAGAATGGCTCCGGACTCCAGGACATTAGCCTTGCCATCATGTCCAGCTCCTCATGTGACAAGAGCAACACTGAGGCCCAGAGGAGAAGGCAGTTGTCCAGGCCACAAGGGCAGTGCTCCTCACTTCCAGAGGATGGTAGCCTAGGGCAACCTGTGCCCTTGGCCAGAGTGGGGAGGGGCCTGTAGAGTCATCTTGCCTTGACTGGTGTTTAAAGCACCACTTTTCAGCCTTTCCACTCTGATGTCATGAACCTGGGCAGCTGGGGGGGGGGGGTAGGGGACTCTCAGAGCTGCAGTTTGACAGGCACTCCTCTGGGGCCAGGCAAGAAGCAGACCTGACTTGCTTAACCACCCACATCTGCACAGAGGGTTCCTTCTTCTGCTACACACCTGGGACAGGTACTGTAGTCTCCCCAGGTCCTCGAAGTCCAGGTGCCTCTTAGAACCGACGACTTCATCCACCTCGGCCTGCAGCCTGTCAGGTGAGACAAGTTCACCCCTGAAGAAGACTTTTTGTCCATGTCAATGTTAAGAAAGGGGAGGAAGGCGGGTTGCAAAGCAAGGCCCCAGTCCCCCACCAGTGAACACTGACTGCTGAATCCAAAAGCACTTAGAAACTATATTCCTGGGGCCTCAAAACATCTGCCATTTGGTGTTTGCTGTTTGGAATCGCCTTGGGAATTGACATGTCCCACACAAGGCCTGGGCATGAAGATACCCATCATGACTTGGCTGATAGCAGCCACAGCCAGAAACAGTGAGAGTGGGCCAAGGAGGTGTTGGGTAAGTTTAAGGATAGTGTTGAGAGGAATCTGGACCACTTCACCCCTATTGGGTGAAAGCAGAAAATGCTGGAGGTCAAACCAGGCCACTGTAGGGAGTGGGACCCAGGCCCACCGTCGGTGGCACCATTACCGTGGAAAGCAGGACGGCGGCTCCTCACAAATTTAACAAAATTAATGTGTGGCCCAACAATTCCACCTCAGGGTGCAAACCCAAAATAACTGAAGGCAGCAACAGAAAGAGGTCACTGTATACTGACATCCACAGCAGCTTTAACACGCAGCAAAAGACAGAAGCCACCCTATGTCACTCTGTCCAGGGACACATGAATGGAGAAGCCAGGGGCTATCTACCCGTGGAGTAGAGTCCAGACTGTCAAAAGAAGGGAGGGACACGTGCTCCAAGAGGGTAAACCTTGAGGACCCTATGCGGAATGAGAATAAGCCAGGCACAGAGGGACCAATGCTGTCTGATGCCACTTACACGACGCATCTAGAGGAGACAAATGCATAGAAAGCTGATCTCTGGGGGGTGGGGCTGGGGAATGGCTTAATTGGGACACAGTTTCAAGTTGGGAAGATGAAAAAGCTTCTGGGGCCGGGTGGTGGTGATGCTTGCACAAGCAATGTCCTCACCGTCCGTCCCTGGATATATGCTGAAAAATTTAAATATCTTTCTAGTGCTAGAGATAAAACCCAGAGCCTCACATGTTATAAGCACTCCACCACTGAGCTATGTCCCTGGGCCCCCATTATTTTATATGCACTCTGTAAACATGTGTTCTGGAGCTTCTGCAGGGCCCACATGGTCAGGGGGCTTTATGCCTGGTCCTGTCGGCTCTATGACACCCCTGTAAAGGAAGCCGACTGGAACTAGAGCAACTCCATTACCATCTCCCCATCTTGGGCCTGCCACCCAAGGGAGGGCAGTCCCCTCAGCTCTGTAGTTCTGATGCTCCATGCTCAGTGCCAGCCTGGGACAGGTGCACAGTGGGGGGGGGCATGGCAGACATAGTTCTTAACACACTGTGGCTTTGGTCTAGTGGCTAAAACAGACTTGGAACCAACAGTCCCAGAAGGCTATGCGGTGTGGAGCACAGGGTGTCTATGTCAGGGATCCAAGATGACATTCCTGGAGGAGAGGGTATTCTCCAGGAGAAAAGCTGGGATCACAGCTGGTGAGGGAGCAGCAGAGACAAAGGCCATGGGTGAAGAGAAGCAGGGTCCATTAGAGGGCTTCAGCCATGGGACGTGGGGGCTGATGGCCCTTAGAACAAGACATCAGATAAACCCTTTGCCAACCCCAAAAGCAGCCTTCATACCTCGCCACAATCTCAGGCTGGCGAGACAGCTCCATCACTGTGAAAGCCAGGTGGTTGGCAGAAGTCTCATGACCTATGGGAAGAAGGAGACCCAACGTTCTGCAAGGAGCTCCAGAAACTGCAAGCGGACCTCAGGCTTTTGAGGGCAGCAGGGCCCCAGCACCTCCCAGCCCCCCATGACTATGATACCAGCCAGTCTGTCTGCCTTTGTATCACCTCCACCAGCCAGAGGCGGGACTAAGTGGTATTTATCCCATGCCTCGAATTTGATGCTCTGGAGGCCGCTTCCCCCAACCATCTCCTGAGCTCTCCTGGCATCCAGCGTTCATTCATCTCATCCCATCTGAGGGGGTCCCTAGGGCATGGGGTCCTGGGAGGACACACAGGCCACACCATGTAGCCTATCCATTGGGAGCAGACAGTCTCTATGGTATGACCATGGGTGAGTCATGGAAGGCTCTGGAAGCCTTGGCTGGTTTCTATCTGGGGCCCATGTGGTTTGGACCATCCGTGAGGGCTCCCTGGGGAACGCCAGCTCCCTGGAGGAGGGACTTTCTAGAATAGCTCGGCACATCCAGGGAAGGCCTCGCCTGATCTGGGGGTGGGGGTGCCCTGAGTCCCATCACCCAGACAGCAAGGAGAGGCGCCGCCGCCCCTGGCTCTCAGGAAAGCTACGCACCAGCAATGAAGAAGGTGACGAAGTTGTCCAGCAGGACCTCGTCATCCCGGGCCCCCTCTTCGGCTGCAAGACAAGGACCTCCATGCACCAGAGGCCGGGCGGCCGGGGCGGCGCGGGGCGGCGGCGGGCGGCCTCACCTTTGAGGATCTGCGTGAGGATGTCGGCCGGCACGTCCTCGCCGCGCGTGAGCGCCTCGCGGCGCCGCTGCACCCACTCGCGGCCCACGGTGCGCAGGAGGCGGATGCTCTCGCGGATCTCGCGCAGCTGCTTCCTCCGCCCTGGCAGGAACTGAAGAGAGCGCGCGGCTCAAGGTGGCCCCGCGCCCCCCGGCCCGCCCCCGCCCCGCCCCGCCCCGACCGGACCCGCAGGAGAGCGTGAGAAAGTTCTGGAAGAGAGAAAGCAGCCAGGCAGACCAGATCAAGATGGCGGACCGAGTCCAAGCAAGAGCTTCCCCCTCCGGCACCGACTCCTGAGAAATGGCGGAGGCCGGAGCAGGGCCCTGAGGAGGGAGCGGTGGGCAGCCAGCCGGAGGGAGAGAAGTGGATCGAGGCTGAAAAGATGGGGTGCGTGGGGGGCCGAAGTCCCCGGGGGCACAGGGAACCTGGAGATGAACTCAGGAGTCACCTTCCCCCTTTCTTCCTTCTTCGCGACTGGAATAAGGAAGTGATACCTGGAGCTACAACCGCCATCTTATGACAATGAGGTGATGAGCTGAGGACAGTGGAACACAAAGACAGAAGAATCCAGGAACATCTGACATGGTGAAGTCATCTTAGCCTCCCTAGAAAGCCTGCTTTGGGGATCATTTAACATAAGACAAGATTAAGTCCTAACTTACGTGAAGACGCTTGGGTTTTGTGCGTCCGCTTTGGGGCTGTGCATGCAAATCTGGACTCATCAGACACAAGAGAACGCAAACCCATTCGGAAAAGTCCCTGAGGAGGAGCTCCGGCCGCAGGGAGAGGGAGCAGTACCTTGGCCAGGGTGTTGCGGGACGCGCTGATGCCTTCCAGCATCACCTTCACCGCCTGGGACAGGGGCTTCTGCGCCCCCAGCAGCATGCTCGTCTCCATGCCGAAGGCTGCCTGCGCACAGAGAGGACCCAGGTCACATGGGGGACAAGTAACTGCAGACCCCGGCCCTCCACCCCCAACTGTGGGAAGTCTGGAGGATCAGCTGTGCACGCCCTGGGGGGGGGGGGGTCCACCCCACCCGGCTTCACAGTGCCTTGTGGGAACAATGACAGTGATGGTCACCTCACCAACCACTGCCCGCATCAGCCACCAGCTCCTGCCTCTAGAGGGGCTTTCGGGATATCGGGGCCACTGCCTAGTGGCCTGGTGACAGGCCCAACCATATCCCATATCCACAGGGTGCAGAGGGGAAGGGATACAGACAGGCCTGAGGGTCTGACCAGCCCAGGCCAGGCCCTGCACTCTTGGGGTCCACTTCTGGAGAATGAGTAGGAACCCCAAGGTTGCACTAAGTTAAATAGTCAAGGAGACAAAGGCATATGAAAAAATGGAGCCGGGGAAGCGGTAGCTGACCCACGGAGGAGGGAGGAAAGTGGAGAGAAGACCCTCCTCCCCATGTGCCCAGCATCACCCATCACCTTGGCCAGGATGTCAATGGTGGCACAGGTCAGCATGTCCTGCATGGACACTGGGGTCTGCCCATCCGCCTTGGCTTCGAGAATTTCCAGCAGCTGCTCCGCCTTCTCATTGAAGGTCTCCATCAAGCTGACCAAGGAGCTGGGAACAGCACAGGCCCCACCCCTGCACAATGAGGCGGGAGGCCCACCAGCCTCCCACCCCCTCGTCATAGGCTGGGAGGAGGAATTGAACGGTCCCTTTCGCTGAGAGTGGATGCTGTCCTTCAGCTCCTGCCGCAGTGACCCCTCAACTCTGACCTCAAAAGGACATAACAAGACTCTAATTCTGGAGTGTCCTATAGTATGGGTACAGCCACCTGTCCCTCTGCTCACACTGTCCACTCTCCTTACCTGCCTGCCCCAGGCCAGGTCTGGGTCCATTTCACCTACTGCTGTCCTTGAGTATTTACGTGCTCAAGTCTACGTGCAAATAAGACCTCAGGCAAGGCCTTCTGCAGCTCAGAGCCCCAACCCACAGCATCCCCTGCCCTGGGCCAGCTCTGCAGTGCAGACTCACAAACACAGCAGCTGGAGGGAACAGGAAGGAAGGCTGGCACTTTCCCACTGTGTACTTCTGAGTTTTTACTAAGAGAAATGCTGTTTTAGTCATTGAAAGTGTCTTACTATTGATCTGAATAAAAGATATGAGGGTACTCTTAGTCCAGTTCGTACTTTCAGAATTTATCTACAAATTTTAAATTATTTCAAAATAGAAGGTTTTTAAACATCAAAAAGAATATGGAGGGCTGGAGAGATGGCT
>PVHP010009043.1:21890-51309 GCA_004024765.1 Zapus hudsonius
CTCCCTCCCTCCCTCCCTCCCTCCCTCCTTTCCTCCCTCCTTCCCTCTGTCTGGATCTCTCTGCTTGAAAATAAATAGCTTAAGAAATAAAATATATATATGTCTGGTGAATGTTGCCCAATAATGCAAATTAACTCAATGCCACTGATGGTGACATTAGATGGTGAGGATGGGACATTTTCTGTTGTGTTGTCTGCACACAGTGAAAACTGTTAAATGCCCTGGAAAACACTCAGTGAGCCGAGGTGCTTCTGTGCCTGTGAGGGGCCATGAAGACCATGCTCTGGCTGGAATGTACTCTCCCACAATCTTGAAGCTTGCTAAGGGCAGGGACCACGTGGGCTTGACCAGCCAGTGTGACCAGACTCTTGTCCCTCTCCCTCGACCCCTTCCCATTCTCACTTCTGACAACTTGCTAGTGAGCCTGAGGCTCTGCCACTCCCTCACCTCTCTCCCTTGGGCTCCTGCAGAGCTTGTAGGGTGCCTGGTATTATTGTGTGGGTACAGGAGTTGGGATGGGGAATCTGTTTCAGAAGGAAAGTGATGAGCAAGAGAGCACTGCCCTGGGCTCAAGGGGCCACCTTAGCTGGGTGTAGAAGGGGGTGGGAATTCCCTGGGGGAAGCACAGAGGCTGGGCAGGAGCAGAGAAGCTAGAACGCACAGGAGGTGAAGAAGAGAGGGGGACCTCCAGACAGGGAGTCTCTGGAGGCTTATAGACCGAGATCTCGCCAGGGCAGCGAGGGAGGAGACAGGAAGTAGGCAAGGGACTTAACCACTGAGCAATCTTTCCAGCCCGTCTTTTTATTATTATTATTGTGTGTATGTTTATGGTGTGCATCATGGCATACATGTGGAGATTAGGTCACAGGACAACTTTAGGATGTCTGTCCTCTCTTCTCCCTTTCTTTCTGAGACAGGGTCTCCCTTGTTTTTGCCACTGAGTGTGGGCCATGAACTTCAGGATTCTCTTGGCCCCACCTCCCAGTACTGTAGGCACCACAGAGTTGTGTGCTCTACTTTGTGCACCTGGCTTTCCGTGGGTCCTCAGAAATTGAATTCGGGTTGGAAGTCTTGCAAGCAAGTGCCTTTAACTGCTATCTCACTAGCACACATTTTTTCTGTGAATTAAAAATTTATCAAAGTAAAACTTTACATCCCCAAAACTGTTCGCCACAGAGTCATCGTATTGCCTCACAATTAACTCCATGTGGTATATGTACCCAAGAGAAATGAAGACATAGGTCTACACAAATCTTGTGTAGATTTGTCTGTAGTGACATTATTCATGACAGCCCATCTGTGGTGATTTTAAAGTGAATGCATGTCCCCTATAGCCTGAGATATTTTTGATTAAGCTTGCAACTTAAGTATCCATCAGCCTGCTGGAGGGTGTCACTGGGTGTGGGCCTAAAGTCCAGCCCTAAGGTGTTTTCAGAGCTTTGGCTCTTCCTGTCTCACTCTCTCTCTTCTCCTGTGACGCCTGCTGGAATGAACCAGCTTCTTCCACCATGATGGCACTTCCCTGGATTCTGTAAGCCTGAAATAAACCCTTTCCTCCATTAGTGGCTTCTTGTCCAGTGTTTGTCCAGCAACACGAAGGTGATGGCAACAGCCCCAAATAGGAGACAACCCAATGTCTACTAACTGAAGAATAGGTAGACATATGTGATATCCATACAGGAATATTGGACATCAATTCAAAGGAATGAAGTGTTGGTACAGGCGATGGCATGGATGAACCATGGAAGCATTATTCTACAAAGGACCACAGAGTATAATTCCATTTATAGGAAATGTTTAGAATATGACAACCCAGAGAAACAGAAAGTTAGTGATTGCCAGGTGATGGGGGCACTGGGAAGAAACAGGGTGCTACCAGCACAAACCTATGATAATACTAACAATCATCGAAGGATACCACATTTCAAATGGGGAATCGTGTCATGAGAATTATATATCAACAAGAATCGTGCAAAATAAGCCATCGCCAGAAAATAAAAACTAAGATGATGAAATAAGCCCAACTAGAGTAACGAGATCTGAGTAGAGCAGTTAGTTTTGGCTGTAAGGGCTCTCACAGCCTTACGTATCAAGCCTCAGGAGCCTCCCTTCCCCACCCCCATCCACTGGGTTTCCATCTTGCTCTCTCTTTAACCACCAATGCTCCCCTCCCCTCCAGCTGTGTGAGGCCTCCTTGGAGGATGCCTTCCTCACCCAGCACCCTGCTGCCCTCACCAAACCTGCCCCACCCCAGCGTGCTCACCTGCGGCTGAAGGCCAAGTCCATGACTCTTCGCTGCTTGTGCCAACGTTCATAGTCACATTCAGACACCAAGCCCTGACCAAACAGTCTGCAGGAGACAAGTACTGGGTGCCAGACAGAAGGCAGGGAGCGGGAGTGACTGCTTGGGGGGCATGGGTTCACCTTGGGGGATGATGCAAAGGTCGTGGACCTAGAGAGGATGACGGCTGTCCCACACCATGAATGTGATACATGCCTCGGTTTATATGCCCTGACTTGAGTGAGATGGTGCTGTGCCCATTTTATCCCAATAAATAATATACATATATAAAGTGTGGTCCCCACAAGCATGCAACTTGTTATGTCTATTAGAAATAGATAAATAATAAGCACAATGACCATGTGTTCCAATCTCAGCAAACCCCTATGCTCCCACCTGTCCCAGAGGGGGAAGATGACGATGGCAGTGACAAGATCGGGGTCACCTGCTGCCTGACCTGCTCCTTACCTCTCACCGAACACCGTCTGGATGGCGCGATACATCTTGGAGTCCTTGTTGTACTTGGTGGACATCAGGAATTTCTAGACATACCAGAAACAATTCCAGTCATGAGGGCTGCAAAGGACTCTTAGGAACCGAACCCAAGCTGGGCATCAGCTCAGTACCAGCACCAGTGGGAACCACATACATGAACGGCTCAGAACCTTGTCCATCAGTCAGGAAGCCATCAGGGAGGAGTACGAAAAATGGAGCCCAGAAAGGACCTAGTGATTTTCCTATGACCATACTGCTGGAGGGTCACAAGGACCCCATGCCACACTTGACTTTCAAAGCAACAAGACAGAAGTCCATGCTACTTTGGGAAGAGGAGAGGACAGGCCTCAGGACACACCCTCTATTTGACTCTACGCTGAGTGGGCCTCTGAAGCCGAGGAAAGCTAGAGGAAAGACCTGCTTGCCTCCCAGACTACCCACCCTTGAAGCAGTGTAGCCAAATAGTGGGTGGCTTGGGCTAGCATCAGCTGGCTTATATTTGATCTGAGCTCAGCATCCACCACTTGCTAACTCCATCGCTCTGGATGAGTTATCTCCTCAGCCCCTGACCAACCTCGTAATATGAGATGTGGCTACAAAGCCTGCCTGTTCCTCAGTGTTCGGTGAAGGATAAGTTAGTTCTACAGGAAATGGTGCCTGGTACACAGCAGGTGCTCAATGAGCACACAGTAGTGTGCTACAGCTCGCCCACACATGGGCTATTTTACCTTTATCTTTCACACAGGTGGGGAAGTTGAAGGCCAGGGAGATGGTAAGAGTGGGAGGACCTAAGCTCCATTACATGTAAAAAGCCCAGTGTGGCCACACATGCCTGTAACCCCAGTGCTGAGGGGGATGGAGACAGAGTTCCTGATGCTTCTTGGTCAGCCAGTCTAACTAAAAATGAAATGAAATGAAATTGACAGCTCCAGGTTCTATAAGAGACGCCATCTCAAAGTGGGCGAGATAGAGGGGAAGCAACTGAAGATCTCCTCTGGCCTCTGAACACATGCTCTCAAGGAACACTCATCTGCACACATATGTGCATACAACATGCACACACACCGGAAAAGAAAAAAAGAAGAGGAGGAAGAAAAGAAACTGAGATGTAACTTTTTTTTTCAGAGCTCTGGACTGAACCCAGGTCCTTGTCCATGCCAAGCAAGCACTCAGCCATGGAGCTGTGCTATTCCCCTGGTCTGAGACAAGGGGCTGGGGTGACACCTCAGTTGGTAGAGTGCCTGCCTAGCATGCAGGAAGCCCTGGAATTTATCCCTAGCACCTCATAAAATAGCCATACTGGCATGCACCTGTAATCCCAGCACTGGAGAGGTGAAGACAGGAGGATCAGAAGCTCAAGGTCAGCCTCAGCTACACAGCAAGTTCAAGGCCAGATTCTGTTTCAAAACAAAATCAAATGACAACCAAACATCCTAGCACAAGGTGACACTCATGGTAGACACAAGATTTGAGCCTAGGTAATTTGCTACCAGGAGACAGGACAGGAAGCTGCATCCAGGCTGAGGAAGCCAAGGTCCCACCGTGTACAGTGGCAAGGACAGCAGTGTTGGCGGCAGAAGCCAGCAGCTGAGCTTTGTCCTTTGAGCCCTGGAAACCAGATAGGGGACCCTCTGCTATCACCAGGGCTGCTGGCATCTGTGAATTTGCTCTAGAGGTCTCACTCCAAGTTCCCAGCTACAGGACCATAGAGGTGGCTCACTTTGCATCACGAGCCACCCAGGGACCCCAATCCCATCCCGAAACACTGATTTAGAAACCAAGCCCTGGAGCTGAAAATGTGGTTCAGTTGATAAAGTGCCTGTCTGGCCCACACAGAGCTCTGGGTTCAATCCCAGCATGTAAAACAGGCACGGTGACACACACCTGTAACCCCACAGCATTCAGGAGGTGGGGGCAAGAGGAGGGAGAGATCAAGGCCAAAGCTCGAGCTTGAGGCCAGCCTGGGCTACATGAGACCCTACCTTAAAAATAACATAGGCTTGGGAAGATGAGAAGAGCTTGTTGTGCAAGCAGAAGGGCCTGGAGGCAGTCTCCACCACCCATATAAAGAGCTAGGTGTGACCCGGCATGGTGGTTCATGTCTTTAGTCCTAGCGCTTGGAAGGCAGAGGTAGGAAGATTGCCATGAGTTCAAGGCCACCCTGAGGCTATATAGCCCAGGTCAGCCTGGGATAGAGCAAGACCCTACCTCAAAAAACAAAACAAAACAAACAAAAGCTAAGTGTGTCAGTCATACCTGGGAACCCAATACTGAGGGGGTGGAGACAAGAGGATCTCTGGGGCTCACTGGTCAGCCAGTCTAACTGGAACACAGTGCAAGCACGAGTTCAGTGAGAGAGACTGTCTCAAGGAATCGGGGCAGAAAGGTAATAGAAGAAGATACCCAATGTCTTCCTCTGGGCCCTGCACAGGTAAGCATACATGAGGCACATGCATCTGCACATACATGTGTATAGAATGCACATACACCACGTGTCTATACACACATAAAAAATAAAACAAATAAGTCAGATGTGGTGGTTCATGCCTTTAATCCCAGCACTTGGGAGGCAGAGGTAGGAGGATTGCTGTGAGTTTGAGGCCAGCCTGAGACTACATGGTGAATTCCAGGTCAGCCTGGGGCTAGAGTGAGACCCTACCTTGAAAAAACAAAAATA
The DNA here is from genome assembly GCA_004024765.1 of Zapus hudsonius. Taxonomy (NCBI): domain Eukaryota; kingdom Metazoa; phylum Chordata; class Mammalia; order Rodentia; family Dipodidae; genus Zapus; species Zapus hudsonius. Next base: position 27,344 of record PVHP010009043.1, read on the forward strand.
AAAATAAATTTTTTAAAATGCCCAACTCAGTCACCAACCCACCCCACTAAGACCATGATAGTGAATGGCACTTCTCAATCATTTTAAAGAACTCTGGGTATCTAAGACCTCTGTCAACCTTTCCTCAACTGAACTAGGGTCTCTACCACCAGGCGTCCCCCATGGCCTGCTCTCCCAAGGTCTAGGGATCCTATAATTGGCCACTGAGCTGAGCTTTGGGGTACAGGGGGTTCCTTGCCTCTCCCTGTGATAGCCCCCCACTGCTGACACACAGGAAGGTTCCTGAGGTAGCAACTCTCCTGCTGCAAGTGACCAGAAAACCAGACAAACATGTAGGAAGTGTCCATTTCCAGACACCATGTGTGATGATTAATGTCTGGCTTCAACTTGACAGGATTGAGAATCACCATGGAAACAAGCCTCTTGGCAAGCCTGTTAGGGATTTTTCTAGATTAGAGTAGTTGGCCTGGGAGGACCTACCCTAATTGCGAGTAGTGCCATTCCACGGGCTGGGGAGGAGAAGGCTAGCTGAGCCTAGCATGCATCTGTCTACCTCCTCTCTGCTGACATGACAATGTGAGCTGGCTTCTTGCTCCTGCCATGCTTTCCCTGCCATGATGGACTTCCTCCCAAAAGTGTAAGTGGAAAATAAACCTTTCCTTCCTTAAATTGTTTCTCATCTGGATTTTGTCCAAGAACGAGAAAGTAGTATGTGTGTGTGTGTTGCCTTTCTGCCAATGAGAGAACCCCAAGCCACGCGGGACTGTTAACCAGAAGGAGGGGAGCAATACAAGCACACTAAGACCTAGGGTCATGCCAGCTTTCCACCACAGGCAGCTCCAGGACAATGACACTGAAAGGAGACACAAATACAGCCAAGAAGCCTTGTCAAGTGGGACAGAGGTCAGACCCAGGCAGGCTCGGGTTTATGGGCTGGCATTCAGGAGAGGAGCTGTGAGTGGAAAGGGCTCCTCCACACAAAGTCCCTGGAGTGCTGGGAGCATACGAGTATGCATATGTATAGAGTGACAGTCTCCTGGGGACAGGAGCATGAACAGGCAATTCTAAGCACTCACACATGGCGAGAATGATTCAAGTTCCCACTGGCTAGAGTGTGCTAGCATCAGGCCCAATGACTGCAGCAGAGGCTGCAGGATGCTCTCACCTAGCAGAGGGGCCCTAGCTCTGCAGTGAGAGCCAGCTCTGGCCCACCCAGTACAGCCTTCATGCAACCCTGGATAGGACCAGATTCCTCATCTGCAGAAAACCTGCCTTTTGTCAGCCTGAAGCCCAATACTCTTTCAAGGAATAAAACATACATGCTGCTATACAGGCTGGCCTTGAACCCTGAGGCTCAAGCAATCCTCCCCCTCAGCCTCCTGAGTTTCTGGGACTATATGCACACACCTCCTTATCCAGCTCTTACAACAAAATTTAATGTTTGCAGAGCATGGTGGCACACACCTTTAAACCCAGCACTCAGGAGGCAGAGGTAGGAGGATCACTGTGAGTTCAAGGCCACCCTGAGACTACATAGTGAATTCCAGGTCAGCCTGGGCAAGAGACTCTACCTCAAAAAAAAAAAAAAAGTTCAACAATATACAATTCACAGTGCCCAGAATCCACCACCAACAACAACTAAACAGGCCAAAAATCATAAAAATTTGGCATATTTTTATGAACTAGGTCTAGGAGTAACAAATGTGATAGGGTTATCAGACAAGACCCTGCTACAAATATTGGAAATGTGTAAAAGGAGCTCACATGTCCAAGTTCAAAGAATCCCAAACAGAATTAATGTGAAGAAAAGGGCCCAAGGCAGAGCATAACTCAGATTCTGAAGCCAGTGATAAAGAGAAAATCGAAAGAGCAGACAGATACGAAATGGTATCGTGTTGTTTCGTATAGAATGACATACGTTAAAGACATATGCCAAAAAGGAAAGATGAAAGAAAAAAGAAGATATTAGCCAAGAGAACCAGAGAGACAGAGAGAGAGGAACAAGCCAGTAGTGGAGATACAACTGAATGTTCAACTGTGGTAGTTTAAAAGTATGCCCCCCCATAGACTCAGGTGTTTGTTTAAGCTTGTAATTTGGGGTTCCAGTCGCCTGGCTGGAGTAGGTGTCACTGGGGGTGGATCCTAGGGTCCAACCCAAAGGTATGTCTGGAGGGGAGCTGGATCTGAGTTCCATCCCAAAGGTATGCAGAGAGGCCTGAGATCTGGGAGTCCCTGCTTGCTGCATTTTGGTGTTTGCTAGCTGGGGTGGTTTCTTTTTCTGCTTGCATTTATGAATTCTTCTGCCATAGTACACCATATTAATATATAATCTTTAATTCCTTTTTTCATTAAACATCATGAAGGTCTAGGCAGGGTTTTGATAACCTGCTGTGAGACAAGCCATGTCTGTGAGGTTAAATTAAACATGGGTATGCGATGGTTGTTTAGCTTGTCTGCTGATGTATACATGAAGTTCTAGTTCAGGTACAGCCCTTGTACCATGCCTCAAGCCATGGGTTCCATCTCCAATACCACCAAAGCAAAAGCAAAACCCCACCTTAATATCCTAAGATACACTTTGTGTCTCAGGGTTGCCACAGCCATCCAGCAGGCAGAGAACCACCAGACCCACACAGCCGCTGTGAGAACACCAGGCATGGGCTAGAGGGCTTGCATATGTCAGTTCTCAAACCACCCTGCAAGAGGGGCACCAGCCCTACTATACAGATGAGGAAACCGAGGCATGGAATAATGAAGTAACTTGTGCCAGTTAGTAACCTAACAGAAGTAACTTGTCTCAGGTCTCACAACCAATAGCTTGCAGAGTTCACATTGGAGCAATATTACAGATATGACAGACAGATAGTGCGTGTCCATTCCCAGGACCCACAGAGCCCTGATCCTCGTCTCTCAGTGGTGTTGGTAAGGCCTCTCCTTTGGGGGTATTACACGTGCTCACAGTGGTGGAGTGCACAGTAAAGCACCCAGCCATAGGAAGCACTGCTTATACTTTCTTGGCTAGATAAACTCATCACTGTTGAATTCTCACCAGAGTCCTGGGAGGTAATTATAATTCCCATCTCACATATGAAAGAACTGAGACCATGTCAGGTAAATGAAATGTGTGTGACCTTCAAATTGTCAAATTCCCAACCTACATGGGCCAACAAAGCCCTGACTCCCTCCCATCACACAGTGGTGTTTGGAAAAGGCCCCAAAGTAGGACAATCAGTACCCACTCCTGGGATCCAGTGTCCCTCCCAACCCAGGAAAAGGGGAGGCCCTCACCATGGAAATCACTCCATCTCCTACCTTGACTGATTCAGGGCTTGTAACGATGACTGAGGTTTTGTGGAAGACATTGACTCGCACAACAGGTCCGTACTTCTTAGCCCTGAAAACCAAAATGACACTGTCAGCCCTGACTCAGTGGGTTTCTCCACAGTCAGGACAAACAGAAGTGTCTCACATTAAAGGGCCTCGGCTCAGGCCAGGGGTTCTGGAGCGGTACCTCTACCCTGTTGCTAACTCTTGCTGAGTCATGTCTCCTACAAGGCCTCAGTTTCCACATCCATGAAACAGAATTGAAACACCCCTCATTTCATTGCCTCAAATGTCTGCTGGGAATTAATATCATAACTTTAGAGGTGGTTTGAAAAGTGTAAAGGCAGACCCCAAACAACTGTTACCTGGTTGACGTCCTCCCCCAACAATGCCAGTTTATGGATGAAGAAACTAAGGCTGGTTGAAGGCCCCTCAGCTGGTCAATAGCTTCCAGATCTGCTTTGTCTGCCTCCTCACCAGGAGTGATCTGGTTGGGAGGGTGCTGGAGGTGTTCTGGGCCAAGGTAGGAGGGCTGGGAGTTTGTATGCTGGGTTGGAGTGGGGGTTCATCAGTGGGGACCCGAAGTAAGGGTAACAAATGACAAGTTGGAACGCACCAATCCAAAAACACATCTTGGAGCACACGGCCACAAACCTCGTCTTTTTTCCAAAAGTAGGGAAGATGTCCTAGAAGGAAACTAGAAACATGGAGACATTAGGCTCAGCAGCAGTCACATGAGAGGAGGTCCCTCCTCCACGGCATTTGGAAACTAAGACCTGCAGAGCCATGGTACCAGCTCAGTGACACTGAATGGCCCTGCAGACAGGTGCAAAGTCAGCTCCAGTCATTGCCAAAGGTCTCCTGCAAAGAGCAGTTTTATTTCTCTGCTCCCCCCACCAGCCAGAGGTTTGAGGCGAGCAAACTGAATGTGGAGTCACCATGTGCCAGACCCCACGACCAGCTTCACCCACAGATCCTCCAGCATCACCAGGCCAACATATGATAACACTGAGCATAATGACCACATTGATAACAGTGGGGGAGAGAGGTGAAGCCACTTGCCCACAGTGGTACCATTGCAGACCCCTTCTTGTTAGGGGACAGTTTACATAGGTGCAGTGTGACCATCAGATCATAAGCAAGCCTACTTGGTATCACCTTGAAGTATATTTCGAGGTGTCTGTGATGTCTTGTCTCCTCTGTGATTTTATTCCAATCCTGATCACTGTAGCCTCCTGAATGGATCACAATGAAACTGCAGTTGGGGTTTTCTGGGTCATGAAATTCAGATTCTCAAGTGGAAAGTAAATTCATAAGATAAATAAGCCAGAGAGTTATATAGGTGTGGAATGGCCTATTTCATTCAGACAAGGAGTATCCTTTAAGAAAGCGACCTGTGAGCTGTGACTCATGTGCCGTGAGGGGTTCAACGGCACGTGTTTGGGGGAAGAGCATTCCAGGTAAAGGGAACAGCAGGTACAGAGGCCCTGAAGTGGATCCAAGTGCTCAGGCAGAGTGCTTGAGGAAAAAGTGGTACAGGATGGGGTCACCAAGGTGGGAGGATGGAGAACAGAGCTCTGGGGGTTCTGTGAGGTGGGCTTTGAGCAGAGCAATGAGTACACCTTCAGTAACTTGGACTTGATAATCACTTTGTGAGCATGCAGACAGCAACCAGTAGGGATGAAAGCAGGAGAATGAGCAGTGGGAGGCTGTGAGAGAAGATAAATGACAGAACCAAGTGGGACAGGGCTGGCCATAGAGGGCAGGCTGTGGACCTCTTGAAGACAGAGCCAGAAGGATGGGCTTACTATGTGGGTGTGGGCAGTGAGGAGGATCAGGACACCAGAGGGAACCATCATGTACTCAGCAGACCAGGCCTGCCCCTCCCCCATGCAACTCAATCAGGGCCTCTCTGCTCTGCCCAAAGGAAGAAACCCATCAGAAACTCCCCTGCGAGGAGGCCCGAGAAGTGCTTGATGTTTCCCAGAGTAGCCCGGGTCATTGTGCCTCAGTTTCCCAGAAGGTTCTAGCTTTCCTGGTTTTCTTACTTTCTTTCTCTCTCCACATCCCCAGCATGGGGAAGATCAGCCCCCATGAAATACTTTCACCTCATTTCTCACTCAGGACTGACTTATGGGGGTGGGTCTGAGCAGGTTTGTGTCAACCAGCAGACATGGAAGGGCTTATGGGTCAGGAAGTAGAGGTGGAGTGTGGAATGTAGGGGAAGCTCCAGGCTAGACGCCAGACTGAGGGGTCACAGCAGAGAGCTGGCATATCCAGGCCAGCACCCAAATGAGGCCACAGAGGATGGACACTGACAGAGATGTGGACCAAGGACTGGGCCATGATGGCAAGGTTGCCCAGAAAAGAGACAGCCCACCAAGAGAGAGGCTGAGCCAGAGCTGCCAGGCAGGAGAGTGCAGAGAAGGAAGCCAGAGCAGGTGGCATGAGGAGGAGAGAAGCTGGGTTTGACCCTAGAGTGGCAAGAAGCTTGGGAACACAGGGACCCAGGGCTGACATGGAGACCAATGGGGGTGGTGAGCCGATGGGGACACAGGCTGAAGAGCAAGTGGAAGGAAGAACTGGAGCCCCAGCAGGGTGTGCAGGGGCAGGAGCTGGGGAGGGGGAACAGCAAGGGATGGAGGCAGGCTTTTCCAAGCAGGGGATTGGTACAGCGTGTTATATAAAGATGGAGAGACGCAGAAGTGCGAGCGGGATGGGGTGATGCTACGCTGGGGCAAGACCACTGAGCCAGCGGCCATCACCAGAGCCGCTGGAAGTCACCTGCGGGCTGCTGGGCAGGGGGAGGGGACAGCTGGCAGCCAGGGGCAGGAAGTGCTCCCCAGTTGCTCTATTTTTTCAGGGAAGTAGGAGGCGAGAATAAAAGATGAGCATGTGGATGGAGGGGGCGGTGACGGGGCTGAGAGAAGGCTAGAAAGCCGCTTGGAGAGGGGGTAGGTGAATGCACTGGGCGGAAGTGTAGGACAGCCGCTGAGACCACTCCAGGTGAGGGGCCTTGGAAAAGGGGGAGCCCTCAATATCACACACAACTGGATTATTTCCACGATAATCTATGAGTCTCACCGTCACTCCCCAATCTGTAAATGGTGGAGATATTCCCTCAGTTTGGGTAACCTTCATGAGTCTGGGTCCTCCCTCCCCTACCAGGCCTGTCTGACCCCAGAACCTGCACCCTAATTTACTAGATTCCTGCCCCCTGGGAAGACAGGGCTAGTAACTGAACCAAGGCCCTTTCCTTGTGGTTCCAGCAGGGGGTGCTGAGGAGAAGACAAACCAGAAGACCTGCAGCTAGAAATATGACTGGGGAATGGCAGAACACTGGGACCCCTCCCCTTGTCAGGGAGTAGCCTAATTATGGCCTGGTGATAGATTATCAAAGGCAGGGCAGGGCAGAAGCGCTGCAGGCAGAGTCCCCCTTCCTGACACTCCCCAACAAACCCATTTCCAGTAACAGTGTGACAAGCCAGCTCAGAATCAAGGTGTCCAATGGGCTTGGAGAGTAACTTGTGCATGAGGCATCTGAAGGGCCCACTGTGAGAACTGAAGGGTCCACTGAGGGATGAAGAGGCCCCACAATGGTTGGGAAGTAGGAGTGTGTGGGTGAGAGCTATGTCTGTGAATGGTGCCAGAGGGGTCAGGGTGGTGAGTGCTCATATGTGCACCCAGAATCAACTGGACCATCCAACAGGACCATCCAGGAGTGGGTTCTCACTGCTCTTTGTAGAGCAACTTGGCAATATGAGATGAGAAGAGAAACTAGCACTGACCAGGAGACAATGTCAAAGATAGTCCAAAATTAATAAAACTAGGCAAGAGAGCCCATTCATTGTGAAATTGACATCTAACACAAATAGCCAGGAGAGTAGGAGCTGATGAGGAAGTTTACACCAGTGACAGGGAAATAAAGAAGCAGTAGGTGTTTGTGTGGGATCAGTATGTGGGGCTTAAATTTTCAGCTGTTACATGAATTGGTGCAGTAAAATGCTGCAATAAGAACACAGAATAGCTGGGCATAGTGACACACAACTTTAATCCCAGCACTGGGGAGGCTGAGCTAGGAGGATCACTGTGAGTTCAAGGCCAGCCTGGACTAGAATGAGACCCTGCATCAAAAATCAGAACACGGAGAAGGGACACTCAGGGAGGGTATCCTGGCAGAGGGGGCCTTCCACAGAGCAGGAGGACAGAGGGTGGACTGAGGATGCAGAAACTGCCTCCTGCAGGCAGAGGTTTGTCTCGGGCTGGCCAAGCCTGGGAACACCTCTGGGCAGGTGCCACTACTGGACACCCATTACACAGGGTTTTGTTGTTGTCAATCCCAGTTTGAGGGTTCAGGCTTTTCATGCCAGAGCACCTGATTTGTCCTAGAATTTCTGGAACTTTCATTTAGTTGATGTTATATTTGACCACCAAGCAAGTTTTAATCCAAAATCTTTCTACATCTGCACTGCTTAGATCACCTCCATGAATAAAGAGCCCACCTGTGGCTATAGTCAGCCTGCTCCCACACTCCACTCGTCCCACACCTGAAGGTCACTAAAGCCTTTGCCGGAAGAAACCTATAGAATTCTGCCACACAAGGAAATGAAATATAGACACATGCTGTTACATGGTTGACCCTGGAAACCATTATGCTGATAAAAGAAGGCAGACACAAAAGGCCACATATGGTATGGTTTCATTTATAGGAAATATCCACATAGGCAAATCCATGAGCCAGAGGCAGATCAGTGCTAGGCCTGCGGAGGTGGGGGGAGTGAGGGGTGATGGATAATGGGAACAAGATTTCTTCTGGAGGTGATAATGATGTTCTAGAACTAGAGGTGATGGTTATAAGACTGCTCCCGAAGAGTAGGCTTTGTGATATGCAAGTCACAGCTCAATGGTTTAGAAGGGATGTCAGAAGAATGGCTCAAGTTTAGTTCTGCCTTCTTCAAATACAGCCCACTAAGGCTGCAAGGCCTGAAGCCCTGGGTACAGGAGAAGGCCCAGCAACAAGACCATGGGAGCAAGCATGGAGCCATCATGCCCGAGCTGTTGGCCGCTGACTTGGAAGTGATACAAGAATGGTAGTGTGCCTGAGTAAACCTGGAGATTCCACCATTCCACCTCGATTCACTGAGCTTGTGCCAGGAGCGACTGGGGTATATGTTGGGGATAATGCAGTGAATGAGACAAGACATAGGGACCATGGAGGAGACAGACACTTAACAAGATATGGCAAAGATAATTACCCAGTTACCAATACACTTTGAGAGATCATTGAACAGTGACTCAAGTGTCCTTTAATGCATTCAAGGGTCTAGAGGAGGGGGTCTCCCTGAGGAGTTAGCATCCTATCCAAGCCTAGAAGGCTGAGGGAAGGAAGGTCCATCTAGGTGGAACAGAAGACAGAGCAGCTAAGCAATGGAAAGAGGTCCCAAGGGAGACCCCCCCAGGTCAGAGAGGGAACAGGGAGGGCAAAGAGCTAGGGAGAGAACGGCTGGTTGGCTCTCTGTCACCAGACACAGAGATCGTTCCTAAATCCATCAAATGGGAATTCAGGCTTCTGTGCTGGACACGATGCCTTCCAGAAGGTTCATGTCCTGAGGTTTTAAAAAGCATGTCTAATACCATCGTTTATTCATTCATTCAACAAATATTTATTGAACATCTGCAACATGCCAGGTACTGGGCATACAAGGGGACACACAGCATCCCTGCCCTCTGGGGGCTCACATTCTAAAGGGGATACAGCCAACAACAGGTGGAAAGAGGGTGTCTTCATAGCTTGGTGGGATTTACAGAGGGTGGTTGGGAAGGCGTGTTTAACATGAGCCCAGGAAGACTCCATGCCCAGGCTTGAGAAAAGGGTTAGAAAAATCCTGGGGGAAAGGAGCAAGCCGGCTGGGGGCAGTGGTGAGTAAGCAAGAAGGGAAAGAAGGGGTCAGGTGGGGGGGGGGGGGGTCTGAGAACTCAGCAGGGGCCTTCCTGGCCGTGTAGTGAGCTTCGTTTGAACTGGATTCTTAGTTCTAAAGTGATGAGAAGCCCTTGGGACAAGGACACAAAACATCTAAGCTACAGAAAGGTTGGCTTTTGTTGGGGGGAGGGGGTTGGTAAATTTGGGGTAAGGGCCGAAAACGAAATGGAAGTACTGAGATGACAAATGATGGGTACTCCAGAACAGGCACACTGAGACACAAGGGAATGTGACCAAAGAACTGCGGGATCTGTCCAAGTCCCAAAGTTAACAGCACCCCACTTTGGAGGCAGGGAGGCTTGATCTGGGTTTGAAATCTAGGTTTACCAACTGTGTGACCTTGGGCAGGTGACTTCGCCTCTGCACGCCTCAGTCTCCCGGTCTGAACGATGGGGTGACAACAGTGCCTACCTGACGGGACCGTTGCTGTCATCATATTTGTGGGGCCCAGCCGAGCGCGGTGGGCGCCCAGCAGCTGCTGCGGCTGAGTAATTTGTTACTAAGAATAGTTGGCGCCCCTCTCCGGGGCCTCCGTCTCCAAGCGGCCGCACGCAGGAGACGAGGCTGGACCCCCGGCCCCGGCGCGGGCTAGGACGCGGTCCCCCGACCCCCTCCGAGCGCCCCATCGCGGCCCCCGCCCCCATCCGCCCCCTCCCCCCGCTCACCTGGGCCGCGGCGGCCCGGGGATGTGCTCATAGCGGCTGCGAGCGCGATGCACGAAGGTACAGCAGAGGCCGAAGGCGAGCAGGACGGCGCTGCCGAGCAGCAGCAGCCCGGGGCTCATGGCTCCGGGCCCGGCCCGGCCGAGGTCGGCACCGGGGGCGGGAGGCCGCGAGCCGACTCGGCTGTCAGCGCCGCGCGCCGCCTCGGCCCCAGGCCCCGCGCTGCCTCGGCTCCGCCCCCGCCTCTCGGCTCCGCCCCCTCCGGCTAGACCCCGCCCCCGGCGTGCGGACCCGCCAACCACGTCTCCGCCTCCGGCTCCGGCTCGCAAGGCCCGCCCCCGATAGGCCACGCCCCCTAATAAGCCCCGCCCCAATACCCACACCGACCCCGCCCTTGCCCCGCCCAGACCAGGTAGCCTTAACCAATCACAACTTTGCTCTTGGCCTCAGACCCCCCCAGGGCACGCCCCTTCCTCTCCGCTCTCTAGCTCAGGCTCCGCCCCTCAACCAGCCCCTCCCAGACGCGTTGTCCCTGGCAACCCCATTCCCCGCGCGTGCCCGCTCGCTCCTCCCCCTCGGCGCCTCCAGGAGACCCCGCGTTTCCACGCGTGGACCTGAACCCTTTCCTTCCTCGCTCAGATCTTTTGGGAATTCCATCCCAGCCATCAAACGCTGGCGGTTCGCAAACCTCTCCTAGGAACCCCAGCACCCCAAAAGTTGCTTCTCCAGGCGGCCGGTCCACGCGGAGCACCGCAGCAGGCCTGCGTCTGCGTGGAGGCACCCTGGGGCTCCGGGGTCCCTGCGGACCTGGGGAAGTCCGGGTCCGCAGCGTGGGTCTGCAGACCTTGCACTGGAGAAGATCTGGGTGCAGACAGCGGGCTCCCGGCGCAGGGGTGGCCCAAGGGTGATTACGAAACAATCCCGCTTCGCCTGCCCGCAGAGGGAGATCGAAGAGCGAAACCGGGGACTTTAATTCCTAATCCTAACCCGGGGGCCGCCCAGAGACAGCGTGGACAGCCCCCAATCGAGACACATGTGTTAGGGGTAAGCGAATCCCACCACCGAAGAGGCAAGATTTCTGTCTCCGGCATCCAACCAGGCCTGGGCTTTGAACCCAGGACCTGAGGACCTGGGAGTCTGGAGGGGGACGTTGGCTTGGCACCTCGCCCCCGTGTGGCAGCGAGAAGCCGTGGCAGGTGCACACGTGGGACTTCAGATGGCCCTACTAGAGGCGCGGGCAGGTCAGCCGGTCGCCGTAAGGGCTGTGGAAACTCCCATGTTTATTGGGTAAGGTGGACAGAGAATGAGGCTGCGGGGAGGGGTACACTTCTTGCGTGGTCTAAGCTGAGTTGAGGCGGGTAGGGATGAAAGTGAGCCAGGTGTGGGTGGCACATGCCTGCAATTCCAACTATTCCAGGCGCTAAGGCTGGAGAGTCACAAGTTCTAGACTTTGGGATACGGAGACTCTAAGGTCAGCCTGGGCAACTTAATCAGACGTCTCAAAAATGTATATGGAACTGCGCCCTGGGCTTACAAGACAGGCTGAGTGAAGCTGATTTTAGGTTGTCTAGTCTCTCTGTACACTGAACATGGCTCCTTGGGCCAGATCCTAACCAATACTAGGCACAGTCTGGGCCCCTCATGACACCTGCATCAGGTACACACTAGCCAACATGAGCCTGTCTGCCGAGGGCTGAGAGGGGCAGGAGACATTGGTGATATGCCTCAGTATGACCAGCTCCCTCTATTTCTGTCCCCAAGGAGTCTCTGATCCTGGCTGGGGTTATCAGTGTTCCCTGTTGCGGGTCCTTTTCTGTAATTAGGTGTAGGACTGACCACAGCCCTTCTCCTGGGCAGGCAGCCAGTAGCCAGCAGGGGGCATTGCCTGCAGCATGACCAGCCCCCAGGCCCTTCTCTAGAAGGGTAAGGCTCTGATAACAGCCACATGAGGCTGTCCAGCACTTGAAAGGGAGCTAGTCCAAATTGGATGTGTGTGTGTGTGTGTGTGTGTGTGTGAATGCACTTAACATTTCATAAATTTGATACCCATGAAAGTTTTAAGTCACTTATATTGCATATTGACCACCTGTTAAAATAAATTAAATAAAATAAAATTACTTTTACCTATGGCTTTTTTTCTTAATTTTTTAAAATATGGCTTCTGGAAAAAGTTTCCATTTCTTCTGATGTGCAGCGCTGACAGATAAAAAGTCAACAAGCCCTATGTCACCCAGTCTCCACACTGCAAACTCTCAGCCCACACCAGGCCTTCAGATTTAAAACTGCAATGACCCTACCAGCTGTGTGGTAGTAATTCTGCTCAAGTCTATGAACAAACCACAATGTAGACATGCTACAGGGTATGGTTTCCCCCAGAGAAACTGGGGGGTTGCAGCAGGAGCCCCAGGAAAAAGGGGTAGGGCAGATGCTAGGAGACCTCTATTCATAGCTGCCCCCAAAGCCCTGGACACCAAGTGGTAGTTACCCTGGAGATGGAGGGATGGTGATGTTCTAGGTGTCTTTGAGGTGCAGTGAGCCAACACACCTAAAGCACATAGCATGAGGTGGGTGTTGCATAAAGGTTGGTTCTTCACAGGGAAAGCAGTGAGGGAACAGCTCCCCACTTGGGTTTCCCATATTGGGCCAAAGGGACTGCTTTTCTTCCCATTTTGAGATTTCTTCCTGTCATTCTGACCTGATTCTGATTCCTTCATGTAGCATCCCTCCTCGTCGTCTTGCACAGTTGGCAGCTGCCGGCATGGATACCACCAGCCTGAGCTTTCGGTTCTGGAGCTACCTGGAACATCCTGGGTACATCTGTAGTATTATCTTGCTTTTCTGTCCAGTAATCCTGCTGATTACCTTCAATTTCCAATGAGGCTCAGAGAGCATGATTGTGGCAAGGACTGGAGCCTGTCTCCAGCCTCCTTGGAGAACGTGAGGTTTCCCACTAGTTTGCATGACTTTAGCCAAGGACTGCAGCTGTCAGAACTACTGGAGACAGAGGAAAGGGTGGCCACCTGGAACCCTGACTCAGCCAGAGACAAGGGCAAAGTGGTCAATTTAGGAAGAGTTTCTCAACTATTAGCCTCAACCCATCTGGAAGCACTGAATGGATCTGCTTAACGCTCTGTCCACTGAGCCCAAATCCCCTGCTCTGGGTTGTGCCAGCATTGACTTGATATAAACAACTGGAACCTCCTCCAGTTGCATCATAATCTGCATCATAAGGACGGCCCTCAGCCCAGGTGCCAAGGACACAGGATCCCCTGTTCCCTGGTCTTTCAGCTGGAGGCTGAGCAGCTTTGCTACTGGATGTAATCCTTTCCTTTTCTTTCATTTCTGGAACAGCTCAGAAAACCCTTTGATTTCAGAGAACACCAGCTTCCAGAGTCTTGCCCTAGAAAGGGTGACTCTCCAGCTTGTTCACCAGCCTAGTGCTCCACACTCAACTGCAATGAACAGGAGCAGGCATTGGCTAGCCTGTGCCAGTGCCAAACAGTTCCTCTGCCTGGCACACCACTCAAGCCTGCTCAGCTCAGAATTCAGTGCTGTCGGGTTCCTCTTCCCACAAAGGCCAGGCAGGGAGCCTCACTCAGACCCCTGGCCTCTCCTGCCTGACACAGGCCACATCCTGTCCTCACTGCCCAGTGACTCATCTGCTTCTCCAGCACCACACCCATCTGACATTTAAGCTCAGTAGTTCTGAGCTTCCCTCAAGAGCTTTGGCACAGGTCAAGGGCTGAGGACCTCCATCAACAAAGGACCTTCTCCCTAGATGGAGGCTGGCTGCAGGCCCTGCTTTCAATCTGATGCCCCGCACCTTGTATCCAGCTTCCAGGAAAGGGAGGCTAAGGGACTCGAGAAATGGTGGGGTTGTAAACCCACATTCTTGGCACAGCCATGGTGACAGAATTAGTAGTCTTGTTGGCCCCATAGCCTAGGAAGCCTCTAGGTGGGGCTGGAGGACTTAGAGGGTCCCCTGAGATTTGAGAGCATGGATGGGAACATGACAGAAGCACCCAAAGGTCCAGACATAGCCATGAAGGTAGGGGAGCCTCCCTTGCTGGAGCCCAGGGACTAGAGAGGCCAGGTGGGCTTCTCAGGGGATTTCTGTCCACAAAACAGGAGGAGAGGTCTCACGGATGAAGGGGTCCAGAGCTTCCCCCTGATATGCAAGGGTCTCATAAGTGGCCTCAGAGGTCATCCAGGCCTCCCAGTCTGCCCTCCCTGGAGTTGGGTGCTTGATTTAGCAGCCTGACCCCTCATGGGCAGACATTCTCTGTGCCCCCAGATTGCCTTCCTGTTCTCTAGTGACTCTACATGGGGCCACCAGTCCATTCGTGGGCTTTATTCCTCCTGCCACATTCTTCAGGTCATACTTCAACTGGTCTGGCACTTGTCACTCTAGAGGTCCTAGCAGGGTCATGCTGGCCCCTCCCTCAGTCTGTCAGCTGTGCCCTGTAGACAGGTAGACATGGGGCACCACTGCTCCCGACAGATGGCTGTCCTTTGGCCTTGGGTCTAGATCATTCCTGCCAGCAGGGAAGAGCTCAAGGGCCACATACACAGCATAAGGTCTGCAGAAAACACAAAGGCCACACATACACTGCATGCCTCACAGGGTCCAACAGGACAGCGCTACAGATGGGCCATACCACCTGCACCATGACCTGCATGCGCTGCACCAGGCGAAAGTCGGCTAGGGTGGCACAATCAGGCTTGCCTACAAGTAAGGGTCTTGGTGGCTGCACACGACTCCAGCATCCTCCTGGTGCCCACAGTTGTGGGTGCCCACGCCGGCGTGCTTGCATTCCAGCAGGTTGTGCTCATCGCCCGAGCAGCTTACGTCGTCCAGCAGGATGGGCAGCGCGCGGCCCTCACCAAACTCCGCGCGCTTGGCGGCGCGCACCACGTGCGGAAAGCCCAGCTGGCGACACACCACCGCGGCGGCCTTGGCGTCCCATGCGTCGTCGCACACCGTGCCCCAGCGTCCTCCCGCGAACACCTCCACGCGGCCGCGGCCCGAGCTCAAGCCCGAGGGCCGCACCAGGCGCACAGCGCCGTTGGAGGGCACCATGTCCGTGGCACCCGGCCGGCCCCGCCGCCGCCCGCTGCCCCTCCGGCCCCCTGGCCGCCGCGAGGGTCGAGCCGGCTGCGGGCTGGGCGATGGGGAAGCTGCTGTGGGACTGCTGCGGCGGGGTGACTTGGTGGATGAGCGCGTTTTGGGGCGCTCTGTGGGGCGCGGGGTGCTCTTTGGCGTCTGGATGAACTCTGCGCAAAGGAAGAGCTTACAGTCAGAGGCTCCCAGCTGCCCCAGCCCAGCTCTTTCCGCCCACGCTGCCCTCTCTAGCTGGGAGAGGAGGAGCAGTCACCAGGGGGAAGTCTTCCCTAGGACCCAGGACCCCAACTCTCAGGGCACCAGCAAGGTACTTTCAGGTCACCCTGGCCCCCAAAGGATGCCAACCTGGAGCTGTGTCGGGGCCTTCTCATTCAGCAAACCTGGATGGCAGCTGTTCTGTGCCAGTCTGCAGCTAGGCCTTCCCACACCCAGCCCTGCCATCCAGGAGTTGCTAAGTTAGTGAGAGGCCAGCCAGACCCTGTAAATGGAGCACAGAAAGGGTCCCTTGCTCTTAGCTGTCCAGACACTTCTCCCCCCACTGTGGGTGAGGAAGCAGAGGTCACAAACAGACATGAGTGTCTGAGGATCTCAGGCCAGCAGTAGCTAACTGCTGGTAACTGGACCCACAGAGCCACCTTTGGTCAGGGTGGCTTTCTCTCCTCCAGGATCCCAAGGTCCTGTCACTGGTCACAACAGGCTAGCTGAGAACAATCTGGGTGCGTAGTTGGGAGGGGCAGAGCAGCGCCTGCTGGACATCCACCTTACTGGGCGGCCAGTAGGTTATTGGAGGGCTGGCATGTTCCAGCAGAGCACAGGAACATGTTTAGCCCAGGCAGGCCACATTGACAAACTGCAGTCTATGTCAGACACTGTGCCCATTCAGGTGCAGTGCCAGGCCCTGGACACTGCCCTTTGGGATTCAGAGGAGGATTGAATCTCCAACTGAAAGTCACTTTCCTGGAACCACTAAACCCTACACTCACCAGCCCACTTCAGTCAGTCCCACTTCAAAACCCACAGAGATGAAGCCAAAGGAAGTACTTCTGGGAACAAGGCCAAGTGCAGGCCAGAGCCCAGAGCACCAAGACTTGGGCACCACTCACCCCCATCCCTCAAGGCCATACAGCTGTCCTCCACCCACAGAAGAGGACTTTCAATCCCCGAAGAGCCGTATTTCTCCCACTCTGGCTCCTGCACTCTAGATTGCCCAAACACCCCCACCTCCTCTTCTCTCCAGAATCCTGGGAGATGACTTCTCTGTGTCTCCTAATCAGGACAAGGTCTGTCTGGTTTCTCCCTGTGATTCCCAGCACCATGTGGATGACTGAAGACACTGCTGAAGTAGTGAATGAAAAAAGCTGGCAAAGGAGGACTAACTTCCTGCCTCCATGGCTCCCTCCAATTTCCCCTTCCATGGGACACCCCAAACTATCCACGTGGCCAGTCCTCCCTTTCAGTTCATCTCCAGTCCTCCAGCTGGTGGCCTGGTCTCTTGAACTAGTTTCTCTGGGCCAGACAGTGGAGTTTTAAATTTTGGACTAGTTGGAATAATTTCACATTGGGAAATTGAATGAAACAACCCAAGAAGGCAAGCCCAGAGCTGTGCTCCTCAGTGTGTACAGAGCACATGGCTGGGTGGGTAGATGGTGGTACATGGATGGATGGATGGATGGATGGATGGATGGATGGATGGGTAGACAATCGGTGGTTGGATGGATGAATGGATGAATGATGAATGGGCGGGTGGATGATGAATGGAGTTGATGGGTGGGGGGAGGTGGATGTCCAGATTGGTTTTCTCCATCTTTTAAGATGCAAAAGGTCTTGTTGCACCATACTGTTATTCCTACCTAGCTTGGGTCCTGCAGAACAGGCTTCTCCCTTCAGCCCTACCTTTTCTCACATGGCTCCAGACCTGGGAAGTCTCAGCCTTACCTGATCCTCTGGACATGGGATTTGCTTATCACTCCCTCTGTCCTCACCAACCATCCTGTGACTATACACAGACACCCTCTCTCCATGCTGGCATAGATACCTCTCCCCTTTCCACACCTTGCCTGAGACTGAAGCCCCTTGGAGCCACCCACCCACCATCTGGACCTGATTTAGCGCTGTGGCCAGTCCAGCAAGATGCACTTGTTAAAGCCCCACCAACTTTAACTGAGTGTCCAGTGGGTGTAGAGCCCAGGAAGCAAATCTAGGTTCTCTGGGGTCCTGGGTCTGGCTCTAGGGACAGCAGGAGCTCCTTTCTAGACAGCCTCTGGAGGGCACTTACTTTCTTTGGGCACAAAGGGGATGAGGCGGCTCTTCACCTTCACCTGGGCAGGACGGATCCGACACTTGCCAGGAGGAGCTCGTCTGCCAAGGAAACACAGGATGTTATGAGTTCCACCCTGGGAGATGATTCTCTTATCATCCCCCTTCCCAGCCAGAGGAGAGGGTGGCATGTGGACAGGGACAGCAGCAACTAGTGTCCAGTTTTTGAGTGCCTGCTACCATAGACCCTACAGCACCCGCCCTTGTACTTCGGGAGATGGAGGATCTTTTTCCCGCAGTACCAGCCCCACTCCAATAACTGCCCATTACTACCCAGCCTCCTTCCACTTCCACTTTACAGATGGTCTCTCTCTCCCGGCCTTGGGTTTCTGGCCATTCCTCAGTCTGGAGGAACTTGGGGACAGTTAAGGCAAGCTAAAAGACAGAGTGGGCATCAGAGAGGAGCTTTGGGAAGCTAGCCTCGTCAGGCTGAGGCATAGCTTCAGGGCTTTGGGTTTCAGAAAACTGCGAACAGAGTCTGAGAAGCGTTGCCAGGGTATGAACTGGCCTCCTTCACCATCCTCCTGGGACACAAGGAAGGACTAGAATTCCATTTTAATTAGTTTTTGGCTGACGATCTGTGATTTTTTTTGAATGGACCCGACCCTACTCCCAGACTGCCCCACATGGGCCAAGGAATTCAATAGGGTCCCTTCAGCAAGGGGTGGGAGCAGTCACATGTGAGGGGGAAGCCTCTAGACAAACTTGGCAGAACAGGGCAAACAAATCTCCCCAAGAGGCTGATGCAGTTGAGGCGAATCCCTGCAAAGCCTAAGGACCCAGGTTTGATTTCCCAGGGCCCAAATAAAGCCAGATGCACAAGGTGGCACATGCATCTGGAATTTGCTTGCAGTGGCTAGAGGCCCTGGCATGCCCATTCTCTCTCTCTCTCTCTCTCTCTCTCTCTCTCTCTCTCTGCCTCTTTTCTCTTTCTCATAAGTACATAAATAAAATATTTTTTAAAAAGAAAAAAAGGATGATCATAGCTGAGTGACTCAGGAGAAATGACCAAGCATTCAAGACCATCCTTTAGTAGGTGATATTGCCAAGTGGAGACATTTAAACGCAACAGAGACAGACAAATGAGGAAGAGAAAAAAACCTGTGTGGTGCAAACACAAAGCTAGAGAGTTGATGAGAGGCATGGAAGGAGGAAGTGCTTCCAGCTTCAGTGATAAAGTTATGTCATTGATTGCTATGAGTTCGAGGCCACCCTCTCACTTTTATTTTGAAACAGGGGAACAAAAAGTTGCCCAGGCTGACCTTGAACTCACTCTATAACCCAGGATACCCTCAAATTTATAATTTTCCTGCCTTTGCCTTCTGAGTAGCTGAGATTATAGGTGTACACCACCAAGCCTGGCGAAAGCCACTTTTAAAATTTTTATTTATTTATTTGAGAGAGAGAGAGAGAGAGAGAGAGAGAGAGAGAGAGAGAGAGAGAGAGAGAGAGAGAAAGAGAGAGTGTATGGGCACATCAGGGCCTCCTGCCACTGCAAATGAACTCCAGACACATGCACCAACTCTGTGCATCTGGCTTTACCTGTGTACTGGGGAATCGAACCCAGGCCATCAGGCCTTGCAAGCAAGTGCCTTTAACCACTGAGCAATCTCTCCAGCCTGGAAACCACTTTTTAAAAAGTAGAATAAATATACACAATTCTGGATTACCAAGGGGCATGGCACCCCTCAGTAACAACACACTTGGGCCAGGAGAACCAGGTTGAGTACTAGGCTATCCATGATCCCCTGCCACAAGGACTGATCCAGACAGCCCAAGGAGGAGGATATCCAGCTGATTGGGGATGGGGAGGGAGGCATTGGGGAATTGGGGATAACAACTCATTGTTTGCCCACTAAAAATGTAACTCATTATGGACAATAAATATATATTAAATAAAATAAAATAAAAAATAAGTAGATGTTTGATGAGGACTTTTCCAAACCTAGTATGTCTCTAAGTTTAGGGTAACTGGATTCACTGGTAGAGAAACAAAAACCCATAAGCTGGAAGGAGTTCTAGAGAGAGACCACCATGCATTCATTCATGGAACACACTCCCATATCTGTTATCAGTCTTGAAGACTCATTCAGGTGAGAGACAATATTGCAGCTGGGTGAGGACAATGGGGAGAGGGCCAGACAGGTAGGTAAGGTAGGGTAAAGCGGCTGAAGGCAAGATTTCCTTGGGCCACCAAGAGTTAGGGCAGGGTGCTGAGTCCCTGGTCTATGACTCTGTATCTTTGCACTCATTTCTGCCCCCATAAAATGGGTGGCTGAGAACGACATGGTTATACACAGAGGGGTCTCTATGTGTGGGCCTGGCCCCAAGGGAGTAGTAGCCTCCCACCAAGAAGTAAAGTAGGTGAGCTGAGAGGCTGGCCAGGGGAGAGGTGGAGGATAGAGATCATTAATTAGTTCCACTTGGGGTGGGAGGGCAGGGAAGAAATGGGGTAAGTGCCCCATAGATTGTGGGGTCTGTGAAGAGACTCACCTGGAGGGGTCAATGACTTTGTAGACGACCCCTTGGGCAGCTGTGGCACTTGGCACACCTGTAGACAGGAAGTACAGCTCCCCTTTGGACAGAGAGCAAAGGCAGAAGTCAAAATGTGGCTGAACATGGTACAGGCCAGCCCCTGCCTCACCACTCCAGCTCCACCCAGGCTTCCAGGTGAATCTGACACACCTTCACCATCTGAAGTGCTGCCCAAGGGACCTCCAGCACCCTGCCTGCCCCACCCAGCACTACCTGCTCCCTGCCTGGGTCTCTGAGTGGACCATGGCCCTCCAATCTTAGCAGGAGCGCCAACCCCATCATGGACTTGGGGCAAAAGTACAGGTCCTCATGTGGAATGGTGATGTCGCCCTGGCAGAATGTTCCCACTGGAGAGACACAGGTGTAGCCAAGCGGTAGCCATCACCTGCCTCCTAAGGCCTCTTTCTGCAGAGGCCCTGGGAGCAGCCACTCTCTTGGGGGACTTGGGACTCCCAGCAGGCTGCCCCATCAGCCTAAATGCCCTTCTCCATGTGACCTGGCCAACAATGCCTACCTTTATAACCCAGCTCTGGACACAACATTGCCTGAGAACAGTCAGCCTCCGTTTCTTCTTCATATGGAAATTGATCCGGTTGGGGCAGCCCTATTCTATTGGGCTCCTGTGCCCACTGCAGGCACAGGTTGGCCAAGTCTGCCTAGTGTAGCCCTGCCCCCTTGGTCTCTGTGCCATGGATAGTCCTGGAGGTCACAGGGCCAGCAGAGCTCTTTGTTTTGCCTTGGCACATGTCCAAAGCACAGCTAGAGAGCAGGAGCAGGGAGACACTGTTTTGCTCTGGCACAGCCACTTTCCAAAGCTGTTCCTGGGCTGGCAGGCTCACAGGCGCCTCCTCCTGGTTTTCTGTCACTCAAAGGACAAGGAAGGGTCCTTCCAAGCCCTGCATTTGGAGTGGGAGGTCGCTTCTAAATCAAGTGCCCCCCTCGCCCCTGCCACTGTCCAAAAGAAAGAGCTGCCTCTGAGGGCCCAGCACTAGGGGCTGTGGCTGGGGTGGGGCTTCCCTTTGGGAAGTTCAGATTCTGAGGTGGGGGGAGGGAGAGTCTGTTCAACAAAGGTTTCCCAGACTTGATCCTGGGGGCTCTGGGCACTAAGCCCTGCAAGGAATACCCATAAAGGCCCAGGGTGGGTGTTGCCTGGAAACATCAGCAAGTATGCACCAGGGCCTTCTGGGGGCCCCTGGCCTTTTGTCAGGGAACAATTCTGGGGCCAAGGACAAAGACAGGAGGCTGGAATGGGATGGAGCCTCCATGACCCCGCTTCTTCTCCCCCTCCACCCCATTCCTTGCATTAAGGACACAAGTGCCTGAATGTGGGCCCAGTAACAGGCAAGAAGGTTATATCTGTTGCCTTTGAAATGACAAGGTGGCTTCCCTCAATGGCCGGCATACATTTGCCATCAGAAACCTAGGGCAGGGGAGGTTTCTGAGAGGATCTTCCCCTACATGCCTGCAATTCTACATTCCAGGTCCTTCCTGCTCCTGCTAACAATGGTGACTGTTTTGTCTCCAGCCCTGTCAGTTCCCAACTCCATGGGCAAGGGAGGTGGTCACAACTCCCATTTTCCCGATGAGGAAGTAGACAGTCAGAGAGGCAAGGCCTGACCCAAGGATGCATGGGCAAGGTCCGAGGCCCACAGAGTGTGTCCTGCCCTCTCCAGCGTGAAGGTCATCTTAGGCCTGAGACCTCATCTCTCATGTGAGAGGCCAGAAGCAAGGGGAAAGGAGGAACCAGTCCCAGGTCTGGACAGCTGGATGGAGAGGTCTCAGGATGCTCACCAGCCTCGTCCTCCGCAAAGGAGATGATGTGTGGGTGGTAGTTGTTGATGAGACCTGGGAACTCGCATGTCTGCCCATGGCCCATGCATACCTCACTATACTGCCACTGGCCAGTCTCAGGGTTTTCTCTGAGGGACATCAATCGCCTGGAAAAGAAGATGAGTTGTGAGGTCATGCCTAGCATGGTGCACAAGAGAACCCATGTATCCATCCACTCACCCACTCACCCACACTTCCATCCAAGAAGTCACTAAGAATTTCAAGATGGTGCATAATACAAAAAAAGACCAGCTGCCTCCCTGCCCCTCAGCTCAGACCCCTGGCCAGGAGGAGATGAAGCACTTTGGAGAGCTGCCTTCTGGTCAGAGCCAAGGCTAAAAGCCCAGGACTGAATACATTCAGGGCAGGAGATGGAGTGAGCATCCTAGGAACATGCTAATCTCACCCCTACCAACTCCTCTGCCCATCACCCACAGATACCTCCAGGGTCTGCTTAGATCCCCTTCTTCTGTGAAGTGCCACCTGACTGCCCCCTACACTTGACTCCCCTAGCCATGCCAGGCACAGGCTCTCTAAAGTTGGCCTACAGAGCATGGGTGTCCCACTGACCTGAGTGCAAAGTGCCCTGGCCCTGGTATAATCCCTAACCCAGCAGAGGGACTTGGGAAATGTTGGCAAAACTAGGTGAATTTCTGACTTGGGCACTCCTGAGGAAGGAGAGCAGGGGTAGAAACAGAGGCTTTATCGAGGCTATTTTCCAAGGATGGGCAGAGCTGGGAGAAGAATCCATGAGTGGGTTCTCTCTCAACCCCAGTCTGCAGACGTACTGAACAAAAGGCCATAGCATTCAAAAGCTAAGAAATGGAGGTGGGGAGATGGCAAGATGGCTCAGTCAGTAAAGCATTTGCATCACAACTGTGAGGACCTGAGTTCAAATCTCCAGCACCCACATAAATAGGAGTTATGCATGGAAGTCCATCTGGAATCCCAGTACTCTAGAGACAGAGACGGGATTTCCAGAGAAAACTAACTGGAGTGGATTCAGACCGCCACCTTTTCAACCCTTCTCTGATCCCCCTTGGCTCTGTTTTCTCTATAACAGGACAAAGGTCCTGACAGATTTAAGAAGTATGTCACCCCCATTGCCCCTATCTAGGGTGTGACTCACCCCTCCTCACACACACACTAGGGCCTCAGTGAGGGAAGCACTACCCTAGAGCATGGGAACAGGGTGGCAAGGCTCCACAGGCCATGATGGCCCAGCCCCATCCCCTACCCCCAGCAGAGTGGATTCAGGTAGGCCACTGTCCTCTCTGGCTTCAGTTTCTCAACCTGTATGAGGGGTTTCCTGCAACTGTGACTTGAATGAGGTGGACAGGGCTTTTTAGGACCCTGCCAGTCAGTGCAGTGACAGGCCCTGGCTTCCACAGGAGTGAGGTGGCCCTGGGTTTGGAGGAAACCGTTTCTGTTCGCCTGAGCTGACCACGACAGTCAATAATCCAGGGCCTGAGCTGGGACTTTGTCCAGGATTGCCCAAGGCAGCCAGGGTTCACAGGATGGGGGAGGGCTGCCTGGGGGTTTCCTCTGGTAGAATGGGACTTCCCTGAGGAAAAGACCATTTGGCTCCTGTGGGAGTAGCTGTCACTCTCTCTGTCTCTCTCTGTGTCTCTCTGTCTCTGTCTCTGTCTCTGTCTCTGTCTCTGTCTGTCTCTGTCTGTCTCTCTCTCTCTCTCTCTCTCTCTCTCTCTCTCTCTCTCTCTCTCTCTCTCTCTCTCACACACACACACACACACACACACACACACACACACACACACACAGAGAGGCTCCGTATTACTAAAGCCAGGGAGCAGCCATGGTACCTACCACTTACCCGCTCATGAAATCACCGAAAATGTAGAGGCCGTTGAGGTTGGGGTACTCGCAGCCTCGGTACACGTAGCCCCCTGTGACAGATTTGCCCAACTTGTGCGGGTAGGCGAAAATCGGGAGTGTATCGTCTGTGGAGCGAGGGAGACAGAGTGAGCCTGGGCTGGTGCATGTGCCAGGACAGCTCCCAGTATTGTTGGGGAAGGAGTCAGGGGAAGGAAGTCCTAGAGCTTTACTAAGGGGGGGGGGGCCTAGAGCCACGGGAGTGGGAGAGGTGAGAGAGGGGGCAAAAAACGGTCACCAGAAGGAGATGGGACACAAAGGCTGTAGATCAGGGTCTGAGATAACCGGAGATGTTGAGAAGAGT
>PVHP010009044.1:0-51469 GCA_004024765.1 Zapus hudsonius
TTCACACATGTCTATTATACCTATTCAATTTACAGAGAGAAAAAAATCTGGGGAGTACAAATTAATCTTACCAAATAACCAAATAGGAGCAATAATGATTGAGCTATGCTGTGTAAAAAAAAATGAAAGGAACATAAAAACTAATATTTTGGGTCATGGAATGAACCAAGAATGGAAGTTGCACTTCATTTAATTCAGACAAATACAGGACTCTATTTTCCCACATAACTAAGAAGTCTAGCAGAGGAAAGATCTCTTCAGAGGTCTCCAAATTAGATTTTTCAAACAAGGTCTTTGGGTTTTTCTTTCTACAATATTTTTTTTCTGTTATTGCAGAATAGAAATTCAGCTTACAAGACAAGTGGGGATTGTGCTCAGCATTTTCAGAGACTTACATAGAGGTGTGGCTGGGCTGAGTCCTGCTTCCTGCTTAGGTGTGGCAGAATTCAGCCCATTTGGGTGTCCATCCAAGGTAGCAGTATCTTTCTGGCACTCAACATGGACTGCTGCTGCTTCCTGCAGGCTGTCCACACTCCTGCTAAGGGATCCTTCTGCGTTTAAACTATGAAGGATAGTCTCCTTTGCATGGAGTTTCTAGCGCATCTAGAGCCTCTATCCCACTGAGAGCTTTCAGGTGCTTTTTTCTTGGTCATGTAGTAAATAAGATAGACTTGAACATTAGTGCCAGGTATAGTGGCACACACCTTTTATCCCAGCACTCAGGAGGCTGAGGTAAGAGAATTGCTGTGTGTTTGAAGCCAGCCTGAGATGAAATAGTAAATCCCAGGTAAGCCTAGGCTAGAGTGAGATCCTACCTCAAAAAGAGTACCATTATTTCATGAAAACTCAATCCAAAATTTGGGATATAATTTTTGATATGTATCAGGTGGCTGAAATTTTAAAAAATTAAAAAAGGAAACTTGTCTGAATAGTATAAAGAATATATATATTAAGAATATATAAAGAAGTGATGACTCAGTTTCTCTCTTCTACTGTGTCACTTGTACTCTGTACAGGGGCCTCAGACCTCTTCCATCCATACCTAGAGCTCTGATGTCACCAGAGGAGGGAGAATGTTTGTCAGGGAAGCTGAGACCTCAGGCAAAGCTTGTCTTCCCCAAAGGCCCCCCAATATGTCCTTGGCACTTCCTGGGTCTCACCCTGGGTTGTCACCCATCACTGTGGTCAGGGTGATGAGTCCATGGTAGGTACAGGCCTTTACTATAGCTGGTAGCAGAGTCAGCTCACAGGAGATTTCTGCAAGGAACTCCAGCACGGCCAAAGGACCAATGGAAGCAGTGCATAGTTAGAAACTCACAAAACTCCAAACTAACAAAATGCACAGAGAGGATTCTGAGGGGGGAAACTGCATGCCTTCCAACAGGTAGGAAGGACCTTGCTTTCAACCATCTCAAATAAGCCAGTTCTGCTTGGGTCTGCCTCCTGCCAACCTCTGTAGCCCCTACAGTTTATGCACTTGCTCTTCCCTGCATGTCTGGTGAGGATCCCAGGCTGATCCCTTCCTTACCCTGGGTAGTGTGCTTCAACAGCTGCCTGCTCAGGGCTCTGGAGTCTCCCCTGCACGTGGGTTGCAGTTTGCACCATTCTTTGCCACACTTGCCTGGCTGACTGACCCTGCTAACTGTCCCTTCCAGTAGGTGGGAATTTCACTTCCTTATTTCCAGGCATAAATAATTGCAGATGCAAAATAGGGGCCTTATTTTAGACACGAGCGTTGAGAATGTGACTCTCATACATTCAACAATATTTTTCAATCCTGAGAGACTTTCTGGTTAAAGGCTGTGGACTTGAGGATCCTGTGCTGAAGAAACAGCTGGTGGTCTTAGTTCTGCGTTTTCCACCACCATCTCCTTCTACTGTGCTCTTTGCAAAGAGCTGGACCACAGCTCAAGATGCCTGTGGCACGATCTTTAGTGGCCACAGTTCCATCAAAAGCCTCGGATCTTGGGATTCCTCGGTGATCCTGCCACACTGTCTGAAAGCGCTGGCTACATACATGTAGGTCCCAGTGTAAACTGAAAACACATCGTCTCTCTTTCAACAAGCACATAGGAAACATATTTTCTTTTTCTCAGAGTTCCTTTTCTTCTGTTATCATAGTGCTTTTTCTGACCATTTAATGTCACATCCTTTGGACAGGAGAATCCTCAAAAGAGAGTGCAGTAATACCCCGGCACCCAGGGTGTGCTTTCAAAGTGTGTAGGTGAGTCCCTTTGGTGCAGTGGTTGCTGGGAGTGTACTGGGACAGGTGGCCGAGAACCCAACCAGAGAGGAAGAGGCAGCTGGGAGAGATGCCCATGTGTGAACGCTCCATTGTCCCATTGGGCTTCACTCAAAAGCACACACATTTAAGACACAAATGAACAGTTTCCTGAATGCAACCACAGGACACTATGATGTCCTGAGCACGTGTGCAGGCCAATGAAACAGCCTTGATGTCAGGCCCTGCCATCAGGCTTTGGGGGCTGCTTAGAGAAGGGAGGCGCTTGCAGTGACTTGGGATCACCATCACACATAGCTCTCAATACCTGATCTTTGTGAGCGATATGATTTACAGCCTCAGCTTCCCCAATCTGCAGCCCTGAGGGGCAGTAGAGAATTCCGAAAAATCCTCTACATGAAGATTGGGAAGTGTGTGTGGGCTTTCTCAGGAGGGGGCATTGGCTCTGAAGTTGGAGCAGCCAAGGCTTCTCTGTGGTCAGGAAGGCCGGGTGTGGTCAGCGGAGGTGCTGCAGGCAATCCCGTCACTGGGCTGTCAGCAGACTCATCTAGAATATTCTTTAGGTTCTGCAACCCAGTGGTGGAGGCACGTGGATGCCTTTCTGATCTCAAGCTGACACACATAGCCTGAGTGAGCACCAGGGATGGAGAACAAACATTTTTGACATGGCTCTGTCCTACAGGGGCTCAGAACAGGACAAGAAACATTCTTTCCTGCACACCAGATGTTGTAGAAATCCAGCACACAAGCCTGAGACCTTTCTACCTAAATGGTTGCTCATAAGCAAAGACAGGAGGCCAGACCACTCGTGGGTCTGGGTAAAGTATTCTTTCCTGGTTCCCGTTGAGTCATGTAAAAGAAGGTGACTAAAAAGATAGCAAATGGTGTGCATGTTTTAAGGACACACAGGACAGGGGCTCTCAGAACCCACAAAAGCCTGTGGTTTCTGAACTATGGGTGGGTGGCTTCCTGCAGCTGCAAGGCATGCTGGGGAGATGAGATGAACCAGGCCCCACCTCACCCTGTTCTCTAACACGTTTCTGGCAGTTTGGCTTCTGTGGACTGGCCTAGCCTGGCCTGCTGCCCCTCACCCCTGCAGCTACAACAGAGGGAACTGACCAGTTAGAGGAAAATAAATAATAGACCAAATAAGGGCAAAATCGGGGCAGAATTTACCTCTCAGGTCAGCTCTTGAGGGAGAAATCTAAAGTGATTTACTTTATTTTGTGCCAGTAGACAGTGACTTTAATGTTATGCAAATGCACCCCACAATTCCTAGAGGTCCAGAAATGCTCTTGTCAAGGGTGTGGCAGCTCAGGGTTGCTGGCTGATCCAGATGACAGAAATGGTCTCTGTTTTTGACAAGGAAGGCTCATGATTACCAGTTTCTGATTTTTTTCCTTTACAAATTTTAAATAGAGCAAAAGGAGATGATGAGAACCCAGGGATAGCACAGCCACTGACTGGGGGAGAAGCCATGTGACACCTGCAGGGGGTAAAAGAGGAGGCAGCTAAAGGCCCTGGGAAGGCCATTCTGGATTTTAAGGTACAAAGGGATATCCTCACAGTCACAAGCATTTATCCCAACAGCCATGCTAGGAAGCCAGCATGAAAGGCAGATCTCTGTCCAGGAAGCCGGACTTTCCCTGTAGACCAGCAGCTCAGAAGCAAAGACTCATCAGAAATTCGCAAGCGTGGGAAGCGGAAGACCAGAGCAAGAAGGTCCAATGTTTCATGCCAGGAGCAGTTGGAGGTAGCCAGCAAGGTGCTGCAGTCTCTGCCTGCCCACCCTGCCTTCCTTGCTCGGAGTCCATGGCCAAGCACAAGTTTAGCCTTGTGAGTGTTGTAGCCAAATATCCTGCCTCCAATCATCACATCTGTGTCTTGGATGGCAGTTAGGATGTTGGTTGGCTTGGTGAAACTCTTCTTTTGAGGCACAGGTCACCCAGAGGACCAGAGACTGGAGTGGCTTCCTCTTGAAGATTAGGGAGTCTTTAGCCCAAGGCTGAGCCAGACAGCCAGATGTGCATACTGAGGCCTCTAAAAAATACTCAAAATATCTTTTATTTTTTCTCATCAACACATGAAAAGTGTACTTATTTTTAGGTAGAATGTGATGTTTTGATGAATGCACACATTTTACAACAGTTAAATCAGGGTAGTTGGCGTGTCTATCCCGTCAAACAATTATTTCATTGCCACAAGGATATTAAGACTCTGTGGGCTGGTTGATACCAAGGATTGGTGAAGAAAGCCACATAGCAGGCCTTGTGGTGCAATCCTATAATTCCTGCTGCTCTGCAGGCTGAGGCAGAAAGGCTCAAAGTTCAAGGTCTTCCAGGGCTACAGAGTGAGTTCCAGGCTAGCCTGGGCAACTTGTAAGACCCTGCCTCAAAATAAAAAAGAAAAAGAGATTGGATATATACTTCTGTGGTGCATCCTTTGCCTGGTAGGCTAAAAAGTTCTAGTTTCAATCCCCAGGACTGCAAAGCAATTGCAGTTATATTTTTAGTCAACTTGTGAAAAACCAAGGACATTATTAATAACATTTTTTCTCATATACAAATATACCACTTTAAAGATCAGGGCTAGAGAATTTCATTTTGCCTGATAAAGTGCAAAATCTTGTATGAATCCTGTGATCAGGGGCTGTTTTCTTCTTTGTGCTGATCTAGATGACAAAGCTTATGGACAAAGGATTTAAGTCTATCTTTATGCTTCTGTGTATGTTACCTTTCATCCAGAAACTTCAACAAAGGTTTCTCCCTCACACCTCCATCTTCATCCCTTTATTATTTATGTTTTATTTATTTTAAAATAATTTATTTGTAAGGGTAGACAGAGAGAGAAAGAGAGGAAGAAAGGGAGGGAAGGAGAGAGAGAGAGAGAGAGAGAGAATATGAATGAGTGTACCAGGGTCTAGTGCCACCACAAAAAAACTCCAGACACATGTGCAACTTTGGCATATCTGGCTTTATGTGGGTACTGGGGAACTGAACCCACACTTTCAGACTTTGAAAGCAAGTAAATGTGATAACCACTTAGCCATGTCTCCAGCCCATCAATCATTTATTTATTTATTTATTTATTTAGTTTTGTTTTGAAGTTGGGTCTCAGTCTAGCCCAGGTTGACCTGGAATTCACTATGTAGTCTCAGGATGGCCTTGAACTCAGGTCTAACCTCCTATCCCTGCCTCCTGAATGTTGGGATTAAAGGTGTACACCAGCACACCCAGCCAATTTCTTTATATTTTATGTTTACCAATTCTAAATTATAGGCCCATTGCATGTGGTTTAGGAACTAGAAAAACTACTGGTGACTAGACTTCAGAGTTAGTGACGAGGGCTTGGGAGAAAGATGCCAAGCACCAGGCTCCTTGGTTATTTTTGTCAACATCATGACACACACTTTAGGTAGAGGTAATGGTGACTACTTTTTCCAAGAGATTCTTTTTCATCTCAGCAAGTCAGTTCTGTGGTAGTCAGTGATTCCAGCAGTGGAACTTCCATAGGGTATGCAAGAAATTTTGCTCTGAAATAAGTTTCAATCCATGAATTAGTCACGAGCTACCTTGTTTTCATGAAACTCGGAGGCACATACTTTATCATCCCTCATTCATAGATGCTGACAAATCCAGAATCATCTCACAGAGCCAACAGTAGATGCATCTGCAGAGTCTCATTCATGCTTTCCTTCTCATGTCCAACTCCAGGGTCCTCTTTGCAGCCTCTCCCTGAAGGATACTCCTTTCTGGGCCTGAGTGTCTTGCTTTGCTTCTGCCCACACACAGAATGGCCACTTTCTGATAATGTCCCTGAAAAGATATCATCCTTGTTCACCCTGTCTACAATTGTCACCAGCTCCTCCACCGGACCCTCACAGCCCAATATATCTAGAGGATTCCATCCTGAGAGTTCTAGTGGTCAACTCCAATGATGACGTTATGTTCCTTGTTCATCGCACCCAATAAATAAAGAATATAGGCTTCACAAGAAAAGCAGCATTTCAGCCAACTTGGTCCTTTAAAAGTATTACTTGTCGGGCGTGGTGGTGCACGCCTTTAAGCCCAGCACTCGGGAGGTAGAGATAGGAGGATTGGCGTGAGTTCAAGGCCACCCTGAGACTACATAGTGAATTCCAGGTCAGCCTGGGCTAGAGTGAGACCCTACCTCGAAAAACCAAAAAAAAAAAAAAAAAAAAAGTATTTCTTAAGAGGTCTGTGAGAAGGAGCAAGAGGCTAAGCCCTGTAGAGAGGTGTACATATGAAAGAGATAATGATTTGTTCTTGGGACATGTGTGGTTTGTGGAGCCTTAATTCTATGCAAGACCCACCTCATATCATGATTTTGTTTCTTCTCTATGCTTGGAACCACGCTAGTTCAAGACATGATCTGTGTCCAGTATCCTTACACACTAGATTCACAAATGAGCATGAGTTCTGATAACACAGGCATTTAGAATAAGGAGAGGTGAATAGGATGTAGATGATGATGCAAAATGATAAATAAAAAGTATTTCTTGCCAATTTTTCGGATTGAAAGAGATCAGGTTTGTTGTGCTGAAATATTCTGGATTGGCAACTGTGAGTGAACTTTTGCAGTTTAACATCTAGTTCATCTGGCTGGAAAGCATCCTTCCATGTCAGGTTGGCTGATAGGGGCTTCTGGCTTCGTACATTTCCTGCTTGTCCAGTGATGGATGGGTTTGAAACTACTAAATGAGAACTGAATCCAGTAATGACTCATTGGTTCAATCACTTGCTGTAGGAAAGGCAGGGGACAGAAGGGCCTCGTCTCCCCTCCCCCACCACCCCCAGGTCTGCTTTTGAGTCATTATGCTGCACTCAGGAATTATTACCATTATTTCTTGGAAATGTCTAGAAGAAAAGGTCAGTTAATTACCTGGTCTATCAGGCTCTAGGGATCTCTTGGAGTCTGGAGAGCTATAGCATAGCTTCCCTCTCCTACATGCCTACTCATCAACCCTCAGCCCTAACCTAGGGTGAAGTCTGCAAACCCTCACTGCTAATCCCTCAGTCCTTTTCCATGAGGTGAGCTAATGCACATGGTGGATTGTATGACTAATCTTACAAGATTATTGGGAAATCTCATCAATAAAATAAATTGCTCCAGTGGAAAGCAAGGTGAAAAGGGTAGGAGTTGACATCACAGTGCCCAAGATGCACCAGAAAGTGTGCTCTGGTTTGTGGATGCCCAAGTGAAGTGGAATTTCTATCCAATGTTCTGAGGATGAATGAGAGACACTGGGTGAAAGGTCTGAGCTGACCCCTCTACTATCTGCCTCCAAAGAAGAAAGCATCAGGTCCAAACTGCATGTGGTTCAACTCATGTTGGCATGTAGGATGGGACAGGCATCTGTGAAGCAGGTTTTGCCCAGAGGTGGAAAAGTGGCATAATCCCGAACATTTATGTCCATTTTCCTCCACTCACCATTAGAACAAGCCACACAACACAGTAACTTTTATTTCTATTTCTTTTCAAAGAATTGCTGGCCCTTTTAAATCAGAAAGTTCTGGAAATCAGGCAACAAAACTCAATCATGATATTTCCTACCTAAATAGACACAGAAAGTTCAAAATTTGCAGATAAGCATCAAGTTTTTTGAGCTTATCTAACTTAAAAGTTGAAACATTCTGAGGCTCTTTAGATTTCACACCAGAGAAAGTCATGATTCTTTTTTTTTAAAGATTAAAAAATGACTACTCATATAGTTATAATTAAGAAGAGGGTAGTCTGGACTCTATACTTAGTTGTTCAAGGAGCAATACTGTGGACAGGAGCTACTATGGGAATGCAGTCAAGGCAGGAGGGTGGATCAGAATCCAACCAGGGAGGATTGCCTTCTATGCAGAACAAGGTGTCCTATTTATTTGAATACCCGCAGATACGGGTCTCTCCCTCGTGGATGTCGCATAGCTCCCAGGCGTGCATCCAGGCACACATCACATGTCAACAGAGCTCCACAAGTTTCTGAAGCACAGTAATTGATTCATATAGGGGAGTTGATTTCTGGGAAGAAGTTAAAAAAATAAGGCCAGACATAAGAATGCATAAAATTCCAACACTGCATCTGGGATGCAGCTCAGTGTTAGAGCACCTGCTACTATGCATGAAGCCTTGTGTTTAACTGCTCTCTCCCCCTCAATAGTGAAGTGTATTTGCATCCTTCTGAGCAGTCTCGCTTTCATTGTCTTGCTGTGTCTTCCAAGTTCTCCAGCAAAGCGGATAGAAGTGTCATGATTGCTACTCTTCAGCCAGGGAAAACCGAGGCTCAAGAGTGCTAAGTGGCCATAAGATCCTATAGGAAATGACCTAGAGCTATCGAGAGAATCCAGACTCAGCCCTCCCTAGGAGCAGGTTGTGATCTCTGAAACAGTTATGCCACCATGCCCAGCTCTTATGTCAGTTTTTTGCTTCGTGTATTTCTTTACACTTTGGTTTCTCTGTGTGTATGGTGTGAGCATTGCATGTGTGTGTCTGTGTTCATGAGTATGGGCTTGCATCTGTTATTGTGCATATAGAGATCAGAGGGTACCCTATCATGTTATTTTCAAGAATGTTGTCCACTTTTTGGGGATAAGATTCATGGGGAAGAAGAATGTTAGTGGAGGGAAGGAAGATAAGTGAGGATATTTTGGGAAAATAAAATCAAAATATATTAAATATATATGGAAATATCAAAAAATGAAAAAATAATTAAAAGCTAGAGAACTCTGCCACATGTACCTGGAAATAGTTTTGAATTATAGAGAAAATAGTAACAACAAATATTGAGGGGGAAAAATGAAGAATCTGCTCATTCACAAATGTATAACTATCAATACCTCACAACTTTCCTCTGTAATCAAACCTGTGGGAGAAAAATGTAGAAATGGAATCTTTAGAAATTTGCTGCATAAGATACTTGACCAGCAAGTTTTCTTTCTAATAGGATGACTAAGAATACAGTCAGATTACAGATATTCATGAATGAACCACTTATCTAACCTTTTAATATAATAATGACATAAATTCATTTCAGCCGATGAAGAATGAATCAAAAGAATGGGAGTTAATCAGGTGTGGTGGACCACGTCTATTGATTAGAATTGCATTGAATCTGTATATTGCTTTTGGTAGGATGGTCACTTTCACGATATTAATTATTACAATCCATGAGCATGGGAGGCCTTTCCATCTTCCAGAATCTTCCGAAATTTCTTTCTTTGTGGTTTTTATGTTTTCATTGTATAGGTCTTTCACTTTCAGTTAGAGATATTCCAAGATATTTATTCATTTATTTGTTTTTGTCGCTACTGTAAACAAGATAACCATGATGATTTATTTGCTTTTATAGGGAGGTTGGGGTTCCTTTTCAAGGTAAGGTCTTGCTCTAGCCCAGGCTGACCTGGAATTCACTATGTAGTCTCAGGGTGGCTTTGTACTCATGGCGATCCTCCTACCTCTGCCTCCTGAGCACTGAGCTCTTGTGCTACCATGCCTGGCTTACCCTGAATTCTTTTTTCATATGTTTGTCATTGGTATATACGAAGGCTACTGATTTGTGTGTATTAATTTTATATTCTGCCACTTTGCTGAAAGAGTTCATTACCTTTAGTAGATTTTTTGGTGGAGTTTTTCAGCTCACTTATATATAGAATCACATCATCCGCAATTGGGCTACTTTGACATATTCATTTTTAATTTATATACCTTTCTTTTATTCTCTTGACTTATTGCTTGAGCTAAGACTTCAAATCAAGAAGGGATGTTGAATGATATAGAAAGGCCTTTCTAAATCTATTGAAATGATCATGTGATTCCTATATTTTTAAAAAATAATTTTTATTAAATATGTTATTTATTTATTATAAAGAGAGAGGAGAGAGAGAGAGAGAGAGAGAGAGAGAGAGAGAGAGAGAGAGAGAGAGAGAGAGAGAGAGAGAAGGCACGTCAGGGCCTCCAACCACTGCAAATGAACTCATGACACATGTACTACCTTGTGCATTTGGCTATACATGGGTCCTGGGGAATTAAACTCAGGTTCTTTGGCTGTGCAGGAGACATGCCTTAATTTCTCCAGCCCTAATTCCTATCTTTACTTCTACTTATGTGATGCATTATGTTTACCAATTTCTATATAATGAACTGTCCCTGAATCCCTGGGATGAAACCTACTTGATCAAAATAGATGACACTTTTGATATGTTCTTGTATTCATTTTGCAATTATGTTCTTGAGGATTTTTGCATCTAAGTTCATCAGGAATATTATTCTATAATTTTCTTGTGTCTCTGTCTATATGATTATGATACTTTTCATTTTTGAAGATATTCTCTTTGACCTATACCATTGTTTTTGTACTCCCCAGTCTATTTCCTCTCTTGTGTCCTTGAGTTCCAATAATCTTTCCTCAACATGTCTATTCTGTTGGTGAGGCTTTCTTGAGAATTTTTAAAATGAGATATTTTATTTTTGTTTTCTGTTGTTTTTTTTCAGTGTCTCTATCTCTTTATTAAATTTCATTTTCGTTTCCTGTTTTGACTTTCTTATTGTCTCTTGGATTTTGTACCTTCATTTGTCATGTCCTCATTAGTTTATTCCCCTGACCAATGAGTTCTTTTTTGTTGATTCTCATCTATTTCCATCAGCCATATATTGAGTTATTTTTGATTCCCTTCAATTTACTTCAGCCAACTATTGAGTGTTTGTTGTTGTTGTTGATTCTCTTTTACTTTTCTAGCTACTTGTTCATGACTTCATTAAGTTTGTTTAATATGCTTGTCATTATTTCATCTTGGGATTCTGTGTTTGGATTTTTTCTCTATGTTTCATTGGCAGCTTCCACTATGGGACTAGGCATTCTTGATGGGGATATTTTGCACTGGTGTCTTATGTTATTTGCTTTGCACTGTGGATTGCCCATCTCAAGATAGTCCTCTTGTCTTGAGAATGCAGCAATACAATAGTAGCTCTTGTGGAGCCTGTGTTAAGGGGCCTGCTCATCTTTGATCAAGGTGGGTGTGGGATGGCAATCTACCCACAGGTTTGGGTTTTGTACACTTGAATCGATGCAGGGTCTTCTTTGTGTGTATAGCTACCAGGCAGCTCTGGGTAAGACCGTGAGAGGCCTTGTCTGCTCAGTATCCAAGGTGGACCTCGTTCACTCAGAGCTACTTACAACCTGGTACTTTGGAGTGAGACCAGCTCTAGGGTCCCTCCTGGAGGCTAGAGCAACTTAGAACGTGCACAGTGGGTAGGGTGTTCTGAGCTAGTATAGTTGGTCCCTAATATCAGCAAGTAGGGGGCTGGGTACTCATGTAGGGGAGGGGGAAGTTCACCTGGGCTCTGATCGCTGGGTGCTATTTACTGCCTTGGACTTTGGAGTGAGATCAGCTTCGTGGTCACTCTTAGAAGCTGTTGATGGGTCACTGTCACCCTGTTTCTATGCTCCTTTAGGTTTTTTTTTCAAGGCTGGTGTGAGTGAGAATACCTCACTGGTAGCTCTGTTGTTGCTCAAGGCTGTTATGAGTGGGGAATTCCTTCCCACTAGCTCTGCTGTTGCTCAGGACTGGTGTGAATGGAGAATCCATTCCCACTAGCTCTGCTGTTGCTCATGGAAGGTGTGAGTGGAGATCCCTTCCCAGTAGTCACTGGTTGTTATTGGCTAAAGCAGGGCAGGGTAGGGCAGGGCAGGGCAGGGCAGGGCAAGTAGCACTTCACAAGAGCTGCTGGCTGGAGCCCAATACTCACTGACTGTGTGATTGCTGGAAGCTCCTAGCTTCCCCAGCTTCTCTGCTAGAGTCTCATCTGAGTTCATAATTCCTTACACACAAGAATTAACCAAAAATGAACTCAATGACTCTTTTTCTCCAGGTTTCATTGGTGTGATACATATGTCACCATCTTAACTGGAAGTCAGTAATTATAACTTTTAACCAAACTTACACAAATACATGTGAAGATTCAGATAAAATTATATAATATAATGCTCAGAAAAATAAAACTTTTCAAAACTAACACAGTAGAAAAAAATAGGGTACTTGAATAATCTATTAAATGAAAAGTTTGAATTTGTCATGAAACTTTTTCCAGTCAAGAAAATTTCTAGACTAATTGGCTTCTTTGGGGTATTCCTCCAAATACTTATAGACAATAAAAAGTACAGTTTGGCAATTTGTCGGAGTACAAGCCTTTAATCCCAGCATGTGGGAGGTATCAGTGCTGGGGCTATAGGAGCCTCAATACAGAAAGGAGGAGGCATAAATGATGGGACATTGGTTAGGTCAACCAAATAAATATCAAGAATAATGGGAGATAAGTTCTTATTGGAGGACACTACTAATATGAGAAGCGAACAAACCAAAGCTGTGGTTTTCTTGAGAATTAGATCTGTCTGGGTAGATTTATCAACCTATTACCTATGCAAGTGAGTATATACAGATATTCCTTATCTCTCCCCAAGAAGGAATAGAAGCAGAAACTCTTACTATCAGTAAGCACACCTAATCCCCACTTCTTGGGTTCAAAATACTTTTCTCCACTAAATAGAAGTAAGGCCCATTAGAACAATAGTTAGTTCCACAGTTTGGAGAGAGAAAATAGAACATGATTAAGGCTAGAATATTTGTTGTATCAGTAAGTAATGAAGTTTGAATATATTAAAAGACACAGAGGAAAATTTCTATCTAAATCTGGATGGACTTGAGTATCAAAATAGATAAAAGTAACAAAGGACTACAATCCACTGAATGAAATAGAGAACCATGAGGCTATATATTTATAACATTAATAAAAATGAATAAATTACAACTTTATCCAGGCATAGGCATCTGTATGGCTTCAAAATAGGTACTCAGGAAAGCTCACTAACTAGAAATAGAAGAAAAGTTAGAGTAGAGAAACCCAGCACTATCCCCATTCAAATCAGCATTACCAGCAATGTTACAAGTAAATTTGTACTCCACCTCATGAGATTTAATAAGGACACAACAAAAACAAGTTGCTGTGAAAAAAGGCCAGGTGTTGTGGTTTGATGTAAAATATCCCCACTTGGTCTCCAGCTGCTGATACTGTTTTGGAAGCTTGTGGAACCTTTAGGAGGGAGAGCCTTGATGGAGGAAGTGACTTACTGAGGGGGCAGCTTGAGGTTTGATGGCCTGGTTCTTTTTTCTGTCTGTTCTGTTTCTTGACTGTGGATGCACTATGACTAGCCCCCTTACAGTCCTGTTGCCTTACCTTCTTCACCATGATGGACTGTATTGCAGTCAGCTTCCCATTGCTGATCTAAAGTAGCTTGTTGGAATACGTGCTGCAGATGGGTGAACTGGAGGGATGGGGCTACCCAAAACTGTTGGAGCCCAGACGGTTCGAATAAGCCCCAGATGTCAGATGTGAAGCTGTAGGATTTGATATTTAGTCTTGCTTTGATGTGATCGTTTTCTGTCCTATGGTTTCTCACTTTTGGAATGAGAATGTTTATTCTGTGCCATTGCACGTTAGAAGGATGTAAGTATGATTTTACAGGCACTCACAGTTAAGAGATTACCTGAGTCTTACAAAACAGTTTAGAGTTTGGACTTTTGAGGAGTGTTGGGACTGTTATGGGCCAGGAAGACCGGGATGAGTACTAGGATACCCAGGATCCCTTGCCACAAGGACTAATACAGACAGCCCACGAAGGAGGATATACAACTGATCAGGGAGGGGGAGGGGGGAAGCGGGGAATTCGGGATAACAACGCATGGTTTGCCCACTAAATAATGTAACTCATTATGGACAATAAAAAAAAATTTTTTTAAATGGAAAAAAAAAGTTATGTGAACTTTTTTTTTGGGGGGGGAGTTGGGCCAGAAGAATTTATTTTAGGCAAACAGATTCCAGGGGAAGCTTCATGATGCTGGGGGTAGAGGTGTGTGTGTGGGGGCAGCAGGCTCACTTCATCAGACATCCACAGCAGAGAAAAGAACAAGCACCAGCCTCTGTGGGAACTTTTCACATTGTAAAGAATGCATTTTGCATTATGAAATGGTTATAAGACTATGTGATCCAGGGGCATATTGTTGTGGTTTGAATGTGACCTGTCTCTCTCATAGACTCATGTGTTTGAATACTTGGTCCCCAAATGATGGCACTGTTTTGTAAGGTTGTGGAATCTAGAAGGCAGAACATTGTTGAATGAAATAAGTCCTTGGGGGTGAGCCTTAGCCCATATTCATTTCCTATCTTCTCTCTGACTGTGGACACAATGTAAACAGCTGCTTCATGCTCCTGGTGTTAAGATTTTCCAACCATGATAAACTGTATCCACTCAAATTGTAAGTAAGGCAAAATAAACTCTCTGAAGGTTGCTTTTTTACATAAAGAAGTAACTGTAAGTAAGGCAAAAGAATTTGAAGGTCGCTTCTTGAGAGAGAGAGAGAGAGAGAGAGAGAGAGAGAGAGAGAGAGAGAGAATGTGCATGGTAGGCCTTCTAGCCTCTGCAAATGAGCTCCAGATGCATGCACCATCTGTGCATCTGGGTTTATATGGTTTATATGGGTATATGGGTATTGGGGAATCAAACCTGGTTTGTTAGGTTCTGCAAGTAAGTTCCTTAACAGCTGAGTCACCTTTCCAGCCCTGCAGGTAGCTTCTCATTACGTATTTGGATACAACAACAACCACAAGTAACTCATATACCAATCAATCCCAAATTGTGAGTAATTCTTACAATAAATGAACTGTACTCCTCAAACATG
Organism: Zapus hudsonius; assembly: GCA_004024765.1. Lineage (NCBI taxonomy): Eukaryota > Metazoa > Chordata > Mammalia > Rodentia > Dipodidae > Zapus > Zapus hudsonius. Next base: position 14,983 of record PVHP010009044.1, read on the forward strand.
TCAAATATTTGAATACCATAGAAATGTTGAATAATGTTTTGCTTGAAATTGATGGAAGACTAATTTTGCTAAAAGCAATGTATGACACTAAATTTGACCCCTTTGTTACAAAGGATTTTTTTTGTCAATTACAAATGTTAAAGTAGGGTTTGTGGATTGAATTATAGTAATATAGCCATGTTAGTACTTAATCTTGATGGGATTATAGAATTTATGATAATTTGCTTTGTATTTATAGAAAATATACTAGAAGGAACCCTTAACTGGAACTGGGATCCATGGCAAACTCTTATGGGGACCAAGATCCCAGGCACTGAGGAGAAACTCCCACTAACCAGAGATCTACAAAGAGGCTATACACATTAGAATCTCGCCAAATTAACAATGTTTGTCTCATTTAACCTATACCGATCTCACTCTCCATTGGAGATTCTGTTTGTAGTTTTCAGAAGTCAGTGAAAACCATGGACAACCCAATTCCACCATCAGGATCTGAGATGATGCCTGACACTCAGCAAAAGATGAACCACCCCTAATTTAGGATTAGGGTCTGTTGCGGTCAGCTTTCTAGTTGCTGAGCAGAAAGAACCCGAGCAAAAGCAGCTTGTGGAGGAATGGGTTTATTTGGCTTACGGACTCGAGGAGAGACTCCATCCTGGCAGGGAAAACGATGGCATGAGCAGAGGGCTGGACATCACCTCTGCCACAGCACTGCAAACAGCGGCAGGAAGGTGTGCCAAACACTGGCAAGGGGGAGCTGGCTTATAACCCCCATAAGCCTGCCCCCAACAACACAGCTTCATCGAGGTTGTAAAACCCAAACTGCCATCAGCTGAGGATTGATCTATCAGAACACATTCATTTGTTTGTGGGGAACACCGGGATCAAACCATGACAGGGTCCAAGGGAAACCTTTGAGGAAGTGGCAAGATGAGCAAGAGACCTACCTCCACAGCAAGTTAGATAGCCTATGAAAGGACAGTGAAGACAGGCACTAAGGTTGCCCAACACAATCCAAAGCAGAAATTCAGAGACTCCTAAGACCTCAACAGTAAAGCAGACCTAAAACTCACCCACCGTGACTTAGGGAACTGAGAGGAAGAAGGGATGGAAAGATTGTAAGAGCCATGGTGGGGGAGAATATCCAGAGTCATTGTTCCCCTCAGCAACAACACACAAACAAAAAAAACTGGCTACCTCTCCTACAATCCATAACCCCCTATCCCATGATATGGTCCAGCAAGCCCACTGAGGAGGGCCCCCATCAATTTGGGGAGGAGGAGGGAAATGGGGGTACCATCACAAGACTAGCTCATACAATGTATCTAATTATTGACAGTAAATATGTTTAAAAAATAAAAAAGAAAGTATACTATAATTTGTGATTGATGGGGATTGAATCGCAATGGCAAACCATTTGGAGGAGCAGAGCAAGATAAATAAGAGAAAGTAAGGTGGGCTGATTACAGAGTGATTAGGAAGAATTATGTATGAATGAGTCCCATGGTGACTCCGAGAATCTCTTCTGCAGACACCTTCCCAACTTCTTGTCATTGCAAAACAAGATTATCAAGCAGGAATGGAGATAAGCTGAGGAGGGATCCCATGAATACTTTTATATCAAGGAACATCCTAGACATTTTACAGACATCAATCAGTCTTGCAAAATCCTTACAACAAGCCTACTAGGTGAATAGTACTCAGACTTGGTATATAGATGGCAATCTTGGGTAAAGACAATATAACTTGCTTCAGTGAAAGCCCCAGTGGCATCAGCTTCTAATGACTAGTGTCGTCACCCCTATTCAAACCAAGAAAGCATGTAGACTGATACCAGAAGAAAACGGCACATTATTTTTAGTTATGTAGGCAGAATTGATCACAATACCTACCAGTAATCAATAGGGTGTTCTGGAATGTTAGGATTTTTGTGCTGGCCAAAGTTAGTTGTCAATTTACCATTTAACTGTTTAAGTAGTTTGGAAATTGGGGTTACTTTAAAAACACCCACAGAATTGAGAATAATATTTGCACAAAGAACATGGATAGTAAAAAGACATGTAATGTGAAGAGCCTATTGCCTCTTACAGAATAGGCAAAGTGCACTCATTACTTTCATTAATGTAGTTCTCTTTTTCATAATGTCATTACTTCCCAGAGAATTAAAAACACTTAATATCTATTTGAAAATAGTCTGTTATAGTATTTTGCAAACCTTTATTTGATTTGGGGTTTATAATACATTTAAAAATTTATTTTTATTAGTTAAATTGTGGTATGGATGTCATATGTAGGTCCCATTCCCCTCGTCCCTGTCCCTCTTCCACTGAGGGCCTTCCTCCGTGGAGTTACTGGCATTCACCATGGGGTTATGGATTATGAATGCAACTGCAGCCAGTTACTGTTGGAGGGACAATGCCTCTGGATACTCCTTCCTATCCTGTAGCTCTTGTAATCTTTCCACGCCCTCTTCCACAATGTTCTCTGAGCTTTGGTGGATATGTTATAAGTCTACTGTGGTATTGAGTGCTCAGCGGCTTCTGGAATTCTTCTTTGATATGTTTTGAGTGTCCTCAGTGCTATTTCAATCTCCCTGGCACAGGTGATCAGGTTCACTGTGAGAGCAGCACCCATGCTTAACTCACCATTTCTTCTGTGGTGTCAGCTGAACCCTGGCTGATACGCAAGAGGTGGCTCACGCCATCAGAGACTCAGCTATCTTTTCTTGTCATGTTGATGGACATGGGTCCTCCCCAGTTTTCACTGCCTTTTGTCAAAGAATAAGCAGATTGTCCAACAGACAGTGAGAGCAGCATGGGTTAATGGAAATAAGCATAGTTAATTAAGAGATATTTTGATAGGTGTAGCCTATCTTTTGGCCAAAGACTAATGGAAGCTTTTCACCAGAGTCTATGTCCTTCATTTCATAGGATTCAGACCTGTGTCTTAGTATCAGCTCTGAGCTTCTTCCCACTAAGCAGGTCTTGTATCCAATCAGTGTGTGAAAAAAAAAGTCATTTTAAATGAGAGAGCCTAAAATGAGGACACCACTGAAGAGGCACCTTCTTGGAAAGCAACTGCTGAAGGGAAAGGAGTTCCCCAGAGTCAGCCTAGATGCCAGACTGCAGCTGATGTAATTAACTGTGGTCCAAGAGGGCCAGGTTTTCTCCTCAGCTCACAGCAAAACTTGTGAGCATCGTCCATGTGGCACTAGTTTTGCAGGCATGGAAGATATGATTGAATGGGTCATGGAGTCTTTCACCATGGTTTCAGCTAGCCACTGAAATCAGGCAATGTGTGGCAGTGTGAGAATTCTTAGAAAGAGGCCTTGAGAGGCCAGTGCATATGTGAAGCTGTGAAGGTGAATTCTATGGTGCTGTGAAGACCCCAGAATGTTGGAGATACCAGAGCCATGGAATAACTGCTGAGGAAAGCTGAAACCATGAAGTGGAGAGGCCCAAGAGAGTTCACACATGTGGCAGGCAGCAGAGCAGGAAGGGCAGCTCTGGATAAGTCCTTTAGAGCCTAGATGTAACATCACGAGCTCCAGATACAAGACATGGAGCTGCAGAATTTGGTGTTTGCTCTACTGGGTTTCAGTTTTTGGTCTGGCCTTTCCTTGCTGTGCTCTCACTCCTGACATTTGGTATGAGATTGTTTACTCAGTGCCATTAAATGTTGAAATCATATCACTTGTTTTATGATGTTATAGAGGCTTGAAGTTGAGCAACCACTTTGAGTTTTGGAAGAGACTTTGGACTTTTCAACAGTGTCAGGACTGTTAAAGATTATAGAGACTTGAAGTTGGACTGAATACATTTTATATTATGAGCTGTCCATGAGCCTATGGGGACAAGGGGTGAAAGGATGTGGCTTACAAGTGACGTGTTTGGATATCAAGTTGACAAAAGGGTGGACTTACGATGCTGGATCTCTATTGTAGCTTGACTGGATCTAGAATTACCTAGGAAATAAAAATCTCTGGGCATGTCTATGAGGTGGTTTGTAGATCAGGTTAATTTAGTGGAACAACCTACTCTAACTGTGGGTGATACCATCCAATGGCCAGAGTCCTGGACTGAAGTGGAAAGAAAGGAAAGCTAAGCTTTAGCATTTATCTTTGTCTCTAGGCTAAAGATGCACCAGCTGCTTCCTCCTCTTGTCATGTCTTCCCAGCCATGAGAGACTGTACTCTGAAAATGTGAAACAAAATAAAGGCTGCTTTCTGCAGATCACTTTTATCAGGTGTTTTGTTGCACCACTGATAAAAGTCACTAATCAATGACCTTGCTAGACTTTTCTTTTGTGACCCAGGCATGCCCCACAAGCCGCCTCTTATCTTTGAAACACAAAAACTATTCAACCTACTATGACTTTGACAATTGATTCAGTCAGTATTTAATCTTGTTGCTACAATGGTGGTAAAGCTGTAATATTACTATGGTTTTGATTGGAATCCCTCTGGTTATTGATGAGTTTGAGCATGTTTCCTTGTTTTTCTCTTTAATAAAGGTTTATTGGGATAGCTTGCCCACTTCATTATTGGGGTTTACAAATTGGGAGTGTTTTCCATGTTTTAGCAAAAATACTAGTAATGTGCGGACGTACATATCTGATGCTGATATTGTTTTTCATATCTTCATAGCACCTTAATTTTAAGATCTTACTTGATAGGATGTGTTTCTTGGATCTTTAAGAAAATCCTTTCTATCTTCTGTAACATCCCCTATGTTATCTTGCTCATAGTTTTGCTCTATATTTATGTTATAAATTTACTTTAAAATGATTTTAGTATATTATGTAAGAGAGAGAATCTAGTTCATTCACACTCCCCCCCACAGAGCCATTGTTTCTATACCAGTCCCCATGGTTATCAGTACCAGCTGCGTAGTACTCGGTTCTTATCATTGTGGCAATCTGCGTGGTAAACCTATTTATTTATTTAGCTCTACACCATTGAAACACGCCTTAATGATAGAACTTTTATAATTTGTCTTGATACATGGTTAGATAAATCCCTCCAATTTGTTCTTCCTTCCAGTGATGCTATTGTCTGTTTTTATTTTTGAGACAATCTCACAGTGTCGTCCAGATTGGCCTGGACATCATTATCTAGCTCAGTCTGACCTCAAATTTGCAACAATGCTTCTTTCTCAGCATCACAAAATACTGAGATTATGGGTGTATGCTACCATAGTTCAATGATTTTGGTCTTTTAAAAACTGTATTTAATTTATTTGTATACATGTGTATATGTATATGTAGATGAATGTACCAGGGCCCCTTCCTACTGAAAATGAACTGCATATATTGCACCATTTTTTGTTTGTGTTTGACTCAAATGGGTGGCTAGGGAATTGAACCTAGAACATTAGGTTCTGTAAGCAAATGCCTTTATTCACTAAGACACTTTTCCATCCTCAATGACTTTCTTCTTGACTATTGTCTCTTACACATCAGTTTTAGCTTCAGCGTGATAACTGATTAGGAATATGTTTGATTATGCATTAAGCAGAAGCATCAACTTAAGAATTTATATCTGAATATATTATATTCCCATACAACTATTACAGCTTCATTGTTCATGGATTTTCTTAGTTCTAAATTTGTTCATCATTTTTATTATATATTTTAGAATTTTTCTTTCTTTTTTAAATGACATGTTACATAATATTACATCTCCACAAAGGGTACATAAATATTTTTGACTAGGGCATACAAAATGCAATTGACTTTACTATATCTATTTTGTATTCAACATTTTAAAATTTAATGATTAGGGCTATAAAGATAGTTCAGCAGTTAAGGCATCTGCCTGCAGATCCTCATGTCCTGGGTTTGAGTCCCCAGTACTTACGTAAAGCAAGATGCACAAAGTGGCCCATGTATATGGAGTTCATTTGAAGTGGCTAGAGGCCATGGTGTGCCCACTCTTTGTGTCTCTCTATATATATATATCAATATATGTATCAAAAATAGCTATATATAAAAAATAAAATAAGGTAAAAATTATTAATTATAATAATTCATCAAAAGATTTTATATTTTAGCTAGGCCATTATATAATCTATAAAATAATTTTGGTTTGTTCTATCAATTAAAAACACCTACTATTACTTCCTCTTCAGTTGTTTTTATAGCTGTTCATCAACTCATATATTATTGAAAGGAAGTGTGATAATAGTATTGTATTGTTAGTCGTTTTTAACAGAAGGCTTTTGATTCTTATTTTTTGTTAATTCATCTTGAGTCATTTTTCTAGAGATTGGATCACTGCATTTAGGTTGTAGTGACCACTGTAACTTTTTGTTATTTGAAGGATCTATAGTTCAGATTTATTTTCCCTTTCAAAAGTTTTCTCTGTGAATCATCTCCTTTTGCTGGAAAGGATTTTGTTAAAGCCTTTCTAGTTTCTTGAGATTTAAAATCAATCTGTTGCTTTGTTTTACCTATCAATTTCTATTTTTGTTCTTGGTTGTTTTATTCTATTTTCTTTGTGTTCATTTTCTTAATCTTTCCACAATTGAAGCAGGATTATTTCATTTTTCCTGGTTTTAATTTTACAAACATCCTACCAAGTGCTATTTTGCATACATGCCATGCAGCTTTCCTCCCAGTTTAAAAAGAATACTGTGGTTAAATAAACACAAAATATTTGCCATCACCATTTGAGGGGTATAGTTCTGTGGCATTGAGTACATTAATGCTGTTCTAGAGCTTTCCCATGCCAATGACTCTACTGGGGTTACAGGCATGCAGGTCCACATTCTACTACAGTTTCTCCACATCAACAGTAATTTTTCTCCTTTGATTTTTCACAGTAGAAATCTCAGTGAGTGTAATGTACCTGTGCTTAATATATAATGTTAGTAATGTTTAGTTAAAATTTGTAGCAATGTTCAAAAGTTATTGGTTCTTCAAAAGAGGCATTATTTAGAAGTATACATAGACATTTTATTTGTTTTTGGTATATGTTGCATTCATGTCACCATTTATTAAGACTTAGTTTATGTTCATAATATTTTATACCCATAGATTTTTTATAGCAATTTTTGCTAAAGCTTACTGTGGTTCAGGAGAATATTTAATCTGTAAGTGACTAGAACATTATTTCACAAGCTTAGGTCAAGTAGGCAGTTACAGTACTCAAATCTCCTAAATTTTCATGAATACTGCATAGAGTTATACTAAAAATCTTCCACTGTTACTGAGATTAACTTATAATTTTATCCTCATATTTATTTCAGGTTTAGCCTTTTCTATTCTGACTCCATGGATTAGATACCGTTGGGTCTGGGACTCTTAATTGTCCTGGTGAATTGACCCTATTATTACTATGTGCTGATTCTCTGGGCTCTCAATTTTTAAAAATATTTTTTTATTCATTTTCACCACCACCTTGTGGGTCTGGCATATGTGGGTCCTGGGGAATTGAACCAGGGGCCTTAGGCACTGGAGGCAAGTGCCTTAACCACTAAGCAATCTCTCCAGCCACGGGCTCTCAATTTTTTAAACTTAATCTCTCTACTTTATTTATTTGTATAGTTAAGGGAATTTTATTTCAATACAGCTAGCATCATCTTTATGTTTATATTAGATCTCTATCACTGTAACAAATTATCAAAGATAAATAACACAAATAGAAAAGGATTATTTTGGCTTATGGTTTTGGAGGTTCTAGTCCAATATCAGGTAGACACACATTGTGGATATTAAGCTAATTGGCAAAAAGGGTAATCACAGCACAAGCTAAGCCTGAGGACATGGAAGGCTGTGCACTATGGGTGGAATATCTTTGAAGGCAGGAGCTCACAACTTCTCCAAAGATTTCCTGACAAAATAAACCTAAACAAACAACTAATGATCTGATCTGTTCTGCTGCAAACTCATGATCTGCTTATGCTCAGGCTGCATGTAGCTCTGACTCCCTGAAACTGAATGAAAATTGTGGGGACAGTCAGTTCAGGGAACACTAGGGTGCACCTCACTGAACCTCCTTTAAATCATATTTTTCATATTGTGTGTTCATTTTGCATTCATCCAAGCACCATTGGATGGTGCCAACAAGATACCATCTGCCTCTTGAGCAGGTCTGTGAGGGCATTTCTAGGAAGGACTGATGGAGGAAGGAAGATCTTCCCCTAGAGTGATATATATCACTATATATACATCTATACATAGTCATATATATATATATACATATATACATACATACATATATATGTATATGAATGCCCAAGATTGGGCTGGGTCATCCAGTCTTTTGGGCTGAACAGGTACCAGGTTCTCTGACTCTCTTAACTGGCAGACAGCCATTTTTGGACTGTCCAGCCTGTATCATATAAATTAATCTAATAAATCCCCTTTATAATAAAAACTCACTCTATCAGTTTGGTTTCTTTTTAGAAACTTGGCTAATAAAGATGTCATTCATTATTTTCCCCTGAAGTGATAAACTTTTTAATAACTGGACTGAATGGTGTTTTATGGAAATTTGAAAGAGTCATATCAGGCTTTAGTAGTTCTATGCAGGGCTGTTCTCATAAGGAAGTATTTTAAGTCATTCTATTCTCTAGGTAATAAGACATTATTTATTTTTAAAGTAAATTAGATTTGGTCAAAACTTCCACTTCCATCCGCTTCCCCATCTCCCTGTCCCTCATCCTGGTTTACACACTCCCAAGCCCAGCTTTCTCTGTTTGCGCTCACATCTCTTGACTTCTATTATCTTCCCTTCCACATAAAGCCACTTTTTCCCCAACATGGACCCCTTCTAGTTTCCTGATTTCTTCACACTTCTACTCTCTCATAAACATACACTTAGAGATTCAAACAAGCATTTGCACATGAGAGGGAATGTATGGGAATTGGTTTTCTGAGCCTGGGTTACCTCAATTAATACAATATTTTTCTACCTAGCACTGCCCACTTTATTTCAAAATTCATTTTTATGGCTGAATAGAATTCTATTTTCTATGTGAATATTCTTGTTATATATTCCTACATTGTTGGATATGCATGCTGATTGCATCTCCTTGCTATTTTGAATAGAGTAGCAATGAACATGGATGAACAAGTATTTCTGTAGTAGACTGTAGAGTCCTTAAATTATATGCACAGGAGCGGAATAGTTGGGTCATATCATAGGTTTGCTTTTAATTTTTTAATTTTTGTAGAAAACTTTAATATATGGAAATACTACATAAAGTCATAGTCCCATCGGGTTGTACTGTCATGTGTCTTCTCCTCCACCCTTATTCCTCTGAGGTCCTCGTCAGTGGGGTAATCACTATGGGGTCATGGGTTAGTCTCTATGGGAGGGACAATGCTTCAAAGTACACCTTCCCACACTATGTCTCTTACATTCTTTCCATGCCCTCTTCCACAATGTTCCCTGAGCCTTGGAGGGCATGTTGTAAGTCTTCTCTAATTTTTGAGCTCTCAGCAGCTCTAATTTTTTGCTTTGTTGAATTTTGAGTCTCCTCAGTGTTTACCACCATCTCCATAGAGGAGCTTCTCAGGCTAGCAGTGAGAGCTGGACTCATATTTAATCCTCCACATCCTCTGTAATATTTCCTGGGCTCTAGCAAATGTGATAGAGGTGACTCTTCTTATGCTAAGAACTCAGCTTTCTTTTGTTATTATTGTAGACACATGCACCACCTTGTGCATCTGGCTTTATGTGGATACTGGGGAATCAAACTTGGGTTCTTCTGTTTTATAGGCAAACACCTTAACCACTAAGCCATCTCTCCAGGCTAAAGGGTCTTGAGTCTCACCAATATTTGCCCCCATCTGTAAAAAGCAGATGCTTTAACAGAGTGAGATCAAAACGGATAAGCATAGACATTTAGAAAACTTTTTATGGACAGTTTTGATAGACTTTTTTGGTAGACATTTTTGGGATAGCCAAAGAACTGCGGAAGCTTCCCTACAGAGTTTATGATTTTCCAAGCCATAGGCTTCTTATTTGTTTCTCAGTACCAGTTATGAGTTCCCACCCACTGAGTGGGTCTCACTTCCAATCAGAAAGCATGTATGTACCACTATTGCACTGTTGTGTACATCTTGCCAAGCTGGTTGATTTTGTAGCTTGTGGGATCCACTGGTTGTTCACATTGTTTGGTGACTTTCATCCATAGTAGCTTGGTCAGCTCTTGCCAGTACTGAGAGGTAACTGGCAGGGTGCTGGCTTCCATCTCAGTTCCAGAATGATTTCTCAATATCCTGCAACCACAGTCTGTGGTATCTTTATCAATAGGGTCTTACTATTTCTTTCTGGTGGGTAACCAAGTGTTTTGGTAATGACCCACATGATTTTGGGGGTCTCATGTGAGTCTGTGACCAACAGCTCAATGTAGGGGGTAACCCAGTTATGGCACTGAAAATTACCAGCAAGAGCCTGTGCAGGGTAATTCTTCTAGAACTCTCTCTTTTCTCTCTTTCTCTATCTTTCTTTAAAAGTAAGTATCCTATATTTTTACTTTCTAAAGATGAAAACCCAATCATGAAGGCTTTTTTAAAATTGAGAACTTTTATCTGAACATATTGCATATTGGTCAATATTCCCATTGGATTTTCCTCTTATGTTCCCTCCCTCCATTACACTGGAGACCCTCCTCAGTTGGGTTATTGTGATTATTGGAATTCAGTATGGAATCATGAATGCACCTGTCAGTCTCTGTGAATGGGGGGTAACAATGTCTCAGAATACACCTCCCCACTCTGTAGCGCTAACATTCTTTCTGACCATTCTTCTGCAATGTTCCTTGAGCCTTTAAGGACAGATATAAGTCTCCTTTAGTGTTGAGCTCCTATCAGCTTCAAGATTTTCTGCTTTGATAAGCCTGGGTCTTCTTAGTGTCTACTGCTCTCATCTCCCTGGTGGAGGTTCTCAGGCTAGTAATATTCCCTTGGCCCTGGCAGAGCTGATAGAGATGACTAGTCTTGTGATAGGCAGCAATATTTCTTGTCATAATGATGGGTCTTGTTTCTCCCTGGTATTCACTGCCACATTAAAAAAAAAACACACCAGATGATCCATCCAAAGGTGAGATCATCACTAATGAAAGAGGACAAATGCAGACATTTAGAAGAGTTTTTGATGAGCAGAACCTCTGTTTTTAGCCAAAGAACAGTGAAGTTTCCCTCTAGGTCTATGATCTTCCAAGTTATAGACTTCAGTACAGGTGTGCATCCCTCCCACTGAGCATGGTCATATTGAATCAGAGAGTAGTTGATTCTTCTGTAGCCTGGATACCACTATTTCACTAGCGTATCCACCTTGCCTGGTTGGTTGATCTCGTAGCTTTCAGGATGCCCAGCTTGTTTACACTGTTGATAACCATTTTCCTGCAGCAGTATGCATACTTAGCACTTGCCAACATTCTGAGGCCTGGCCAGTAGAGATGGTTTCCAACTCAGTTTCAGCATGATCTCTTGATGTCCTGTGACTCCAGCCTATGGTGTCTTCAGTAACAGGGCCTTACTCTTTAGTTCTGGCAGATAACCAAGTACTTTGGCAATGACCTGCACTGTTTTGGGGCTCATGTCATGAGCCTGTCATGACCGATGTCATGAGCCTCCTTGACCAATAGCTCTCTGTGGAGGGTGACCAAATTCTGGCACTGGATTTACCAGGAAGACCCTATGGTATTAGGGTAAAGTTTGATCCCCTCCTATGGTGCTTCTTCCCAAACTATCCTCCAGTCTTTCTCTCTCTCTCTCTCTCTCTCTCTCTCTCTCTCTCTCTCTCTCTCTCTCTCTCTCTCTTTCTCTCTCTCTCTCTCTCTCCTCTTTGCTAGGTCTTTTAATTAGATAGCTAAGGGGAAAATTTATATGGAACTAATTCATGTCATAATTGGTTTTGTGTATCTTCCTCCCTTCTTTCCCTTACCCCTTTATCTCCCTACCAACCCTCCTGCCCCTGGATTCTGTCTCGCCAGTTTCTTGTAAATTATACTTTTTTCTATTTTCTCTCTGTTTCTTCTCTCTAAAAAGCCCATCTGGCTTACTAACCAGTACAACCGATGCTTATAGCAAATTATAAGCAAGTCAAACTATTTCATATTAGGATCCAAATATGAGACAGAACATATGGCATTCATATTTCTGAGCCTGGGTAACCACACTTGGTAGAATTTTTTTCTAGGTCATCTACTTTCCTGCAATTTTATAATTTCATTTTTTCCTTATCACTGAGTAAAATTCCATTGTGTGTGTGTGTGTGTGTGTGTGTGTGTGTACCATACATTTATTATCCATCCATCAGTTGATGGGCATCTGGGCTGATCCCATTTCCTAGATGTGAATAGAGCAATAGCAAACATGACTGAGAAAACACTCTCTAGTAAAGAGTAGAGTCTTTAGGGTATATATTGAAATGTGGTGTATCTGAGTCCCATGGTAGATCTGTGTGGTGGTTTGATTCAGGTGTCCTCCATAAAGTTATTGTTCTGAATGGTTTATCACCAGCTGATGGAAATTTTGTAATTGAAACCTTGTTGTAGATATGTTGTTGGTGTTGGGCTATGGGAGTTATAGCAAACTTCCCCTTGCCACTATTTGGCACACTCTCCTGCTGCTGTTTTCCACCTGATGTTGGCCAGGAGGTGCTATCTAGCCTCTACTCACGCTATCGTTTTTCCTGCCATCATGGTGCTTCCCCTTTAGTCTGTAAGCCAAAGTAAACTCTTTCCTTCCACAAGCTGCTTCTGATTTCATGTCTGTTGCAGCAATGAGAAAGCTAACTGCCACAGTTAAATTGGTACTGAGAAGTGGAATTATTGTTGCTAGAACCCTGATTCTGTGGCTTTGGCCTTTTGGAACTGATTTATATTAGGAATGTAGAAGATTTGAAACCATGGCCTAAGATATGCATTTCAGTGGTGTAAGTACAACTTCATGGATTCTGGTCAGAGTTGGAAAGACCTGAATGCAGTAAGATCTATGGACTATGAGCTTTGGCTTATGAGGATGAGAAAGAACTTTGTTGGAACAGGTCTGGAAGCAGTAATATGTGAGAGGCCTGCTATGTGTTCTGCCTGCTTGTGTCCTGAGAACTGGTGCAGGGTTGTTTTGCATAGAAATGGCCAGGTGTGAGCAGATGGAAATGGCACAGAAAGAAAGGAATTGTTTGGGTCAAAACTGCTGCCCGTTCAGCTGCAATTGTTTGAGAGATTATAACCATTGAGATTGAGTCAGGTGATCTGCATTGGGACAGCAGGAAGAATGTGGACTCTTTGAAGCAAGGGGTCTGAATGTTGAAGGAGGTTTTCTGCTCTTCAAAGTTGGTTTTACTTTCTCCCTGTATCAAGTCGGTAGCCCACCTGGTACTATAGAGTATAACAAATACAAGAAAGAGGGTCATTGGATTTGTGTTGTAGTCAGGTTTCTAGTTGCTGCATAGAAAGAACCCAAGCAAAAGCAGCTTGTGGAGGAATGGGTTTATTTGGCTTATGGACTTGAGGGGAGACTCCATCAAGGCAGGGAAAACGATGGCATGAGCAGAAGGGTGGACATCACCTCCACCACAGCACTGCAAACAATGGCAGGAAGGTGTGCTAAACATTGGCAAGGGGAAGCTGGTTATAACCTCCATAAGGCCATGCCCAACAACACAGCTCCAGCAAGGTTGTAAAACCCAAACTGCCATCAGCTGAAGATTGATCATTCAGAACACATTTGTTTGTGTGGGACACCTGAATCAAACCATGACAATTTGGAACATAGTTTTGTTTTTTGGAAATGGCCATGGGCAGTGTGAAACAAACTTGTTGGATTACTTGTGTAGAGGCCCAATGGTGCCATGAGGAGGAACTGTGGAGATCCAATGAAATGCTAAGATTATGGGATGGCTGCTAAGGAGAGCTGCCAGCACTGGATGAAGTTTTCCTGGACTGTGACTAGCCTGGCTATAGGGACAGAATTGGAACTCAAGAGACTTGTTACTGGTTAGAGTTGTCAGACTTGGAGTTACAAAATTTAATGTTTGCCTTGTTTTAAAACTTGTATTAGTTCAATCTTTGTTATGTCCAGTGACATCTTTTGAAGTGTGAAAGTTTAATCTGTGCTATTATGGGTTTTTTGGTGTTATGGCTCAGTTAAAAGACCTTGGACTATGGGGATATTTGAGCATCATTGGAACTGATAAAAACTATGGGATTTCTAAAGTTCAACTAAACGCCTTGCATTTTCTATCATGTATGATTATCAGTTTATGGGGGTTCTAGCCATCTTACCCTTGCCAGTTTTGGGCACACTCTTCTGAAGCTGTTATCTACCTGATGTTGTCCAGGAGGTGATGTCCAGCCTCTGCTCATGCCATCATTCTCCCTGCCATCATGGAGCTTACCCGCAGGTCTGTAAGCCAAAGCATATCCTTTCCTCCACAAGCTGCTTTTGATCGGGTTCTTTGTGCAGCAACGAGAAGCTGACCACAACAGGTAAAGTGGTGCTGAGGAGTGGTATTGGTCATTGCAGACAGAACTCTGATTCTGTGGCTTTGGCTGTTTGGAACTGATTTGCACAACAAATGTGGAGAGTTTTTAAACTTTGGCCCAAGAGACTACTTGCAATGCTGTAAGTACAGTGTCATGGACCATTCTGGTCAGAGTTGAAAGACCTGAATGCAGTGACAACTATGGACTGTGAGGTTTGGCTTATGAGGGTGAGAAAGAACCTTGTTGGGACTGGTCTAGAAGCAGTTTGTGTGAGAGGCTTGCTGCATTCTGCCTTCCTGTGTCCTAAGCACTTGTACAGGGTTGGTTTGCATAGAAATGGACTGGTGTGAGCAGATGGAGATGGCACAGAAAGAAATGAAATCTTTGGGTCAAAACTGGTGCTCACTCAGCTGCAATTGTTTGAGAGATTACAACCATTGAAGTTGGGCCAGGTGATCTGCACTGGGACAGCAGGAAGTACGTGTACACTAACGGGGGATAAATTCAAAGTATTTCTACCCAAAAGGGAACAAGACCAAGTTGTTCACTTTCTCCACATATATTCAATATAGTGCTTGAATCTCATTAGAGCAATAATGCAAAAGAAGGAAATAAAGGAGATGTATTAGTCAGGGTTCTCTAGAGGAAACAGAGTTGATAGAATGGGCTGTAGTAAAAGGGGAATTTATTGGGGTAGCTTATGACAGTCCAACAATAGCAGTCTTCAGGCCCACAGGTAAAGGAACAGTAGCTGTTCAGTACACGTGGCTGGAGGCCTCAGCAGTCCCAATTGAGTCCTGAAGGCCTGATGGCCCCCTAGAAACTGTCTGCTCTTTAGTCCATGATGTGAGGCTGAGGAAACTGGGTTCCAATGTCCAAGGATGGTAGGAGAGCAGGATGCGAGTGCAAGTCAGGAAAAAGCACCAGTAGCCAGGGGAGGAAGGAAGAAGGGCTTCCCTCCCCCTCAAGCTTCCTTATATCTAGTCCCCTTCTGGAAGGCTCACCCACTTAGGGAGGGAAGGGCTCACTCTGGAGAAGGGACCTCCTCCCTTCTCCAAAATTCCGAAAGGATTTTGTCAATCCTTTCTGTAGGCAAACTCAGAGACCCACCCAAGATTACTGTGGATTATTACACAGGTCAAGTTGACAATAAACTTACCCATCATAATAGATAACCAATAAGAATAAAAAGAAATCAAGCTATCTTTATTTGCTGATGATAGAATTTTAGTATATAAAAGACCCTAAAGACAAGCAATCAACTTTAACCTTAGAGTCATCTGTCCAGCCCATACAATTCTTATTATAGATTTTTTTTATTTCCTTGGTCTAGTTTATTCCAAGGCATTTTATTTTTTGAGGCAAGTGTGAAAGAGATGGTTTCCCCGTTTTCTTCACCAGCATGTTTTTTTTTTTTATTGAAATGTATGAAGTCTTCAGATTTTTGGAAGTGAATTTTTTGTCCTACTACTTTTCTGAAAGTATCAGTTGCAAAAACTTTCTGGTTGAAACTTTAGGGTCTTTTATGTACTAAAATCATATCATCAGCAAATAAAGATAGTTTGATTTCTTTTTTTCTCATCTGTTGCAGTCAGCTTTCTAGTTGCTGCACAGAAAGAATCCAAACAGGGCTGGAGAAATGGCTCAGCATTTAAGGCACTTGCCTCCAGTACCTAATGCCCCGGGTTCAATTCCCCAGGACCCACATAAGCCAAACCCACAAGGTGGTGGCCCTGATGCACTCTCTCTCTCTCTCTCTCTCTCTCTCTCTCTCTCTCTCTCTCTGTATCTCTCTGCTTGAAAATGAATAAATAAAATATTTTTTAAAAAAAGAAAGAACCCAAACAAAAGCAGCTTGTGGAGGAAAGGGTTTACTTGGCTTACGAACTCGAGGGAAAACTCTATCCTGGCAGGGAAAATGATCACATGAGCAGAGGGGTGGATGTCACCTCCTCCACAGCACTGGAAACAGCGGCAGGAAGGTGTGCCAAACACTGGCAATGGGAAGCTGGCTTATAACCTCATAAGCCCGCCCCTGACAACACAGCTCCATTGAGGTTGTACAACCCAAACTGCCATCAGCTGAGGATCGATTACCCAGAACACATTCATTTGTTTGTGGGGGACACCTGGATCAAACCATGACATTATATCTCCTTTATTTCCTTCTCTTGCATTATTGCTCTAATAAGATCAAAGCACTACATTGAATGTATGTGGAGAAAGTAGACACCCTTGTCTTGTTCCTTGTTTTGGTAGAAATTCTTTCAATTTGTCCCCCTTTAGTGTAATGTTGGCTCTAGGTTTAACACATATACCTTGATTTTGTTGACATATGCCCCTTGCATTCTGAGCTTCTTCATTACTTTTAGTATGAAGTAATGTTGAATTTTGTCAAAATCCTTTGCTGCATCAATTGAGATAACCATGTGATTTCTGTCCTTGAGTATAAGTAAATTACATTTATTATTTCTTGTGTGTTGAATCATCCCTGCCTCTTTGAAATAAAGCCAACTTGATCATGATGAATGACCTGTTTTGAGGGATTCTTCCATTCAGTTTGTATGTTTATTTGTTAAAGAATTTTTGCATGTATGTTTATCAGGGAGCCTGCTCTACTCTTTTTGTTTTACTTCTATCCAACTTTTTGTATTAGGTTAAAGCTAGATTCACAGTATTCCTTCCTTCCCTGTCTTATGGAATAGTGTGAGAAACATCAATGTTAATTTTTTGAAAGTCTGATAGAGTTCAGCAGTGAATCTATCTGGGCCTGGACTCTTTTTTGGTTGGGAAAGTTTTTTAATTACTGTTTCATTATCACTGCTTGTTATATATCTGTTTAAATTATTTATCTCATATTGGTTAAATTTTCGAATGTAATGTGCATTTATAAATTTATCCATTTATTTTATATTTTCCAATCTAGTGGAATGTAAATCATTAAGGTATATTCTAACTATTTTTTAAAATTTCAACAGTATATTTCATAAAGGTTCTCTTTTCATCTCTAATTATATTAACTTGTAGCTTCTCATTTTCTTTTTAAAAATTTCATTAAGGACCTGTCAATCTTATTTATCTTTTCTAAGGACCAATCTTTGTTTCTTTAATTCTTTGTATCTTTTTAAAATTTCTATTTAATTAATTTATGTGCTGATTTTTTTTCTTTTTAGCCCATTGATTTTGAGTTTGGCTTGTATTTGATTTTCTAAGACCCTACAATGTATCATTAAGTTATTCCCCTGAGATCTCTCTGATATTCTAATATAGATACTTAAAGCTATAATTTTCCTTTAGAACTGCTTTGATCTTACTCAACAGGGTTTAGTATGTTGTAATTTCATTTTCATTCATTTCTAGGTATACCTTCTTGACACCACAATGATCTATTCATTATTGAATAATGTGTCTTGTAATCTCTCTGAGTTTACATTTGTCCTATAGTTTTTCTTGCTGTTTATTTACAGTTTTATTTCATGGTGATCAGATAGAATACAAGAAATTATTTCAATTTTCTTATATTTATCAAGACTTCCTTTGAGTCTTAACATTTGATCTATTTTAGAGAAAGTTCCATGGGATTCTGAGAATATGATGTTTGGATGGAATGTTCTGCAGATATCTGTTAAGTTCATTTGATCTATGATGTCATTCAATTCAGTTGTGTATTTGTCATTTTCCTGAAAAACCTGTCAAATTTGTACCAGGTTTGATCTATACCTTCACATCTATTAATATTAGTTTTATTAAATTGAGTGTTCCTATGCTTGAGGCATGCATACTTAGAATTTTAATGTCCTCTTGATTGATTTATCCCTTAACAAATAAGAAGTTACCTTTTAAAATATCTTTTCACTGGTTTTGGTTTATATGATATAAAAACATAACCCTAACCCTCCTATCAGTTTATTGGTGGTTTTATCTTGTAGAATGGTTTCCAGAAGGAGGGTTTTGGGGAGGGGAAATGGTCTGGAAAGAAGTGCCCTGTAGAAGGTAGAAAAAGCTTAACCCTAAAACCAGGAGCTCTGGCTGGTTAACTCTAGGCCCAGAATTGAGTTAGCCCCCACAGTGAACTGTTGGACAGGGATACCAATGAGGTCCCCAAAACAATGCTGGCTTTTGTCATAACACTTGATTACCTTCCAGAGCCAAAAGGTAAGACCTTGCTGCTGAAGACACCACAGGCTGCAGTCACAGGACATCAAAATAACACACTGGAACTGAGACAGAAACCAGTTCCCTCCTGGCTAGCTCTCATAGTGTGGAAACTTCTGTAGGAGTTGCTGGGGACAATGGTCACCAACAGTGTGAAGAAGCAGGGGACCCTGCATGCTACAAAAATCAACCCAGCAGGTTGTATGTACACACTTGTGCAATAGTACCACATAGCTTTTGCAGGTAACCAACTGTGCTCCTATTTATTGGACATGAGTCTACTGCGGGGGTGGGGAAAGAACTCATATCTGGCACTGGAAACCAACTCAGAATCCCGTGGCCAGGAGACTAATAGACACCAGAGAGAAGCCCCCACTGCTTTCTAAATAAGAAGAGTGGGCATATATACCAAAAATTTCTCTCAAATAACTATGCTTAACCCTCTTAATTCAAGCTGCTCTCACTTTGGTTTGGAGAATCTATTTTATTTTTCAGATGGCAGAGAAAACTTGGGAGATCCAAGATCCATTAATATCACAGAAAAAGATAGCAGACTGCCTATTATAAAATGTGCCACCTCTACCACACCTGCTGGAGCCCAGGAGAAATTGCAAAGGAAATAACAACATGAGTATTATCCCCACTCCTGGCCTAGTAATCAGCTCTAGGGGAACAGCAATAGACACTGCGGTCAATTAAAATACATTGGATCAGAAACCAAGAGGTTACAGTGAGCTCAGCACTAAACCAGACTGCTAGCAGACCCACCAAGGCTTAGGGACTATTGCGGAAGATGGGGTGCAAAGATTCTAATAGCCATAGGGTAGGTAGATGTATCTTGAAGCATAGCCTCCTTCCACATGCATATAGACCAACTGAGAACTTAATTACCCCACAGTGAATATTAACAATCCCACTGGGGAGAACCTTCCAGAAATGTGGGACCGGGGGTCAGGAGATATAAGACTGCAACTGTTATGAAAAATAACAAATAATAATTTTTTTTTTTAAAAAGGGGCTGCAGAGATATCTCAGCAGTTAAGGCACTTGCCTGAAAAACCTAACAACTGGGGTTCAATTTCCCAGTGTCCACATAAAGCCAGATGCACACACAAAGTGGCACATGCATCTAGAGTTCCTTTGCAGGGGCTGTAGGCCCTAACACACCAATTCTTTCTGTCTCTCTTCTCTCTATCACTCTGTGCTTGCAAATAAATAAACACTTTTAAACACTTTGAGGTATGGCACCCCTCAGTAACAACATACTAGGGCCAGGAGAACCTGGCTGAATACTAAGCTATCCATGGTCCCCTGTCACAAGGACTGATCCAGAGGACCCATGGAGGAGGATATCCAGCTGATTGGGGATGAGGGAGGGGGGCATCGGGGAATTGGGGATAACACCTCATTGTTTGCCCACTAAATAATGTAACTCATTATGGACAATAAAAATAAATAAATAAATAAGAATATAAATTTAAAAAAGAACAGAGTCTCCTGCTTGTTTCCTAGTTCTGTTTGCTTAGTAAGTATTTTCCAAGGCTTTCACCCTAAGGTAGCATAAGGAGAGGGGGCGTGTCTTTTAATCCAACCTGCTACTCTCTGTCTTTTGAGTGGGTAATTGAACCACTAATATTTAGAGTTATACAAAGTTATCACTTTGTAATATTTATTGTTTGCCCACTCTTCTCTTGCTTAACGATTAATTATACATGACTTATTCTTCCCTGTTTCTTCATGGATGTGTTTTGTCTTTCTTTTTAGTCTGCAGAATTCCTTCAGGCATCTTCTGAAGAGCTGGCTTAGTGGCCATGAATTCCTTAAGCCTACTTTTATCGTGGAAAGTTTTATCCTTCAATTATAATGAATATCTTTGTTAGGTATATTAGTCTGGGTTAGCATGTAGTCTTTTCAGCATTTAGAATACATCATTCTAAACTCGCCTGGATTTGAAAGTTTCTGTTGATAAATCTGCTGGTATTTTGATGGGCCTTTCTTTATAAGGGACTTGGCACCTCTCTGTTTCTGCTTTCCATATACATTTTGTTGGGTATATTTAGTGGCTTAATTATAATACGATGAAGTTCCTTTCTGGTCTTATCTGTTTGGCATTCTAACTGCCTCCTGCATTTGGATTTACATCTCTTTCCTTAACTTAGGGAAATTTTCTGCTATGATATCTTTGAAAACATTATGTCTTTAAGAATGATATTCTTCACTTTCTTCTTTGTCCACAATGCGTAGATTTGGCCACATCAGATGTAAGAAGTACACTACAATGTGAAATTTTAGAAAATAAATCAGATAAAATATGTCAGCAATTTTAAAAGGAAGATTATATGTTGTATCAATAACATTTAGACAACTTGGATTAAATATGATATATTATTAAAGAAATTATCTTTCTCTGTTTTTCAATGTGTCAATTAGGAATTTTATAATTGTATATACATTGTACTTTATATTTCTATTGTGTTGTGTGGTCTCTTGCCACATTCTAAGGGACTATTCAACAGGTTTTAGTATGTTGTAATTTCATTTTCATTCATTTGTAGGTATGTTTTAATTTCCTTCTTGACACTACAATGATCTATTCATCATTAAATAATGTGTCTTGTAATCTCTCTGAGTTTACATTTGTCCTATAGTTTTTCTTGCTGTTTATTCACAGTTTATTTGCAGCAATTTTCTATTACTCTTCATGTGATGAGTCCATTTCCCCTAAACAATCTCCCTAAAAATTCCCCATTGCATAAGTACTGTTTGGATTCTCAGGCAAAGATGGCCATAATTTGTTTTACAGAGAGAAGATATGTGTCAGATAAACGTTGCTCGTGCACATTACTGAATGATAGTGCTGTGGCTATGAGTTAAGTTGATAAATTAACAATAGATATTAAATAAGGTGTCCTAGAACAAAATGACACAATGTTCAATTGACAAAAACGTTGCAACTGGAACCTTGCAGGAACCTAATCCCATATCTTAGGAGCAGTTCATTAAAATGAATAGGAGCAATTATTTTTAAGTCTAAAATTATTATATTTTAAAAGTTTTGTAGATCTGATTCAAATGCCAATTTATAAGCTATCAAATTATATGAGAACATGTAGGTCAAAAGCTGTCCTTAAAATTTTACTGATAACAATAATATATTGCTTGTACAGCTTGTTTTTGAACATTCTAAAGTTCTTTTTAGACGGTAACAACTTATTTTCCTACAGGACATTTAAAAATGAAACATTACTGGATCTTAAGAATAAAAATTGCATCAAACAGTTTCTTCATTTTTTTGTGGCCAATACATAGGAAGCTGCTGATTTCTTCCATTGGATTTTCTCTTTAGACATTATTTTTAACTTTCAGAAGTCTCTCCTTAATTGCTGAGCTATCTTGTTGCTCAGACAAGATACCCAAGGTGGAGATTAGCCTCATATTTTGGATTTAAAATACATACATATATTTCCTAAAATATTTTATGTACTTTGTGAGTTTATTCATTAGTCAATTTCTTTGGTAAATATTTGTAAAATCTATATCTATGTATAAAAATCATATAATAAATCATCTGTATTCTTTTTATTGTTGTTGTTGCAGAGCTCCATTGGCCCTGATGTCCTCACACTTTTAGCTATCCTTCTGCTCTGCCTCCCAAGTGCTGGCATAATAGGCATGAACTGCCATGCCAAGCTCTCATGGTCATCTATTCCAATAGAAAATATTAATCCATTGAAAAAAGAAATGACGGCTCCATAGACAGTAGTATGTAATAGTAATAGATAATTGAAAATACCACAATCAATATTCAAAATTAATTCTAGCATTTTGCTTGATCCCTCAGCATTGATTGCTCATGCTTCTTCACCCATTCCACGTTGAATAGGACGTGTCTTTACATTTTTTTCCAGCTGCACTTTCAAGAATACTTTCGTTAAAATCTAGAAGCACTGCAAACTTTAAGCACTACTTGATTAATATTTGGATTATAAATTTTGAACTTATTTTGTTTTTTTTTTCATTTTCAGCACTGTTTTATTTTTTTGAACAAAAATATTTATTATTTTGAACAAAATAGTCTTCAAATTTGCAGAACTTTTTCACAATCCAGGTGGCATTTGTAGAGCACAAGAGTTTATAGTGTTGATACTCCTAAATTTTCAATTATTTCCCAAACTCAAGTTTGGAGAGAATTAAAGCTTTATCCTGTGCAAGTTTCTTTGCCTCTATTTTGTATTTAAAGTAAATTTATTACAAAATTTATAGCTCAGTTAAATAATAGTGAATATTAAATGTGAGCAATATATGTAACCATAGCTTCTCTTTTGGCATTAACATATCATAACTTGTCAGAATTATATTCTAAAGTCACTTCTGTTTCATAGTTTTCAAAGGACTTTGTTTTCCTTAGCACATTTCATTAAATTTCTGTTCACCATTAATGATAAGGGAGCGGAAAGATTGAGCCATAGGGCATTCTCTTTCCCACAGAAACTGATGGGTACATTCATGACCCACATTGATTACCAATAACCACACTGAGGAGGGTCTTCAACAGAATGCAGGTGGGAGAGAAGGGACATAAGAATACAATTTAATGAGAACATGACCAATATGGAAAAAGTTCATTCAGTAAAATTCACAATTAATACAAATAAAAATTTAAAAAGTCTCATTCACAATATTGTTGCAAAAACTATTTTCTCATTACCACTAAAAGTTTTAAAGATTTAGAATAGAATTTTTAAATAATGCAATAATGATAGGCATTTAACTTTGAATGGGAAATATTCAAAAACCTTTACTGTGTTTTCACAAACTGGCTGCAAAAACTGAATCATACTTGAACATGTTTTTCTATTTGAAATGAAGGGTGCCTTGATATCAAATTCATATCAGTTAGTTATTTGCAAAGTTCTTCCAATGCAGTCATCACATTAAAGGGACTTTACTCTTAACATACACAGAAGTCTTACAACGGAAGATGATAGTGTTGCAGTCAGCTTTCTCATTGCTACATCAAAAGAACCCAAACAAAAGCAACTTGTAAAGGAAAGGGTTTATTTGGTTTATGGACTTGAGGGGAGACTCCATCCTGGCAGGGAAAACGATGGCATGAGCAGAGGGGTGGACATCACCTCTGCCGCAGCACTGGAAATAGCGGCAGGAAGGTGTGCCAAACACTGGCAAGAGGAAGCTGGTTTATAACCCCATAAGCCCACCCCTGACAACACAGCTCCAGCGAGGCTGCAAAACCCAAACTGCCATCAGCTGAGGATCTATCAATCAGAACACATTCATTTGTTTGTTGGGGACAGCTGGATAAAACCATGACCAAGTAGAATAAATTTAGAATGAGTCATTGGGTCTAAGAAAACTCATGTTCTGATGACTGATATGTAAATACACCATGCATTACAATTTTGTAATCTTCGACTAAGTCCTCTTGTTAAAGTTGTAACTGGTGCTTCCCCAGATTCTTGTAGTCTGTTCACCTTCAGGTTTTTTGTAACTTCACAGCTCACATGGTGGTTTGTGACTGTCAACACATATTTGGTGCAATAAATAGTGATCAGGTGGAGACTGGGAATCATTTAATTTTTCATTAAAGGTTCATGTCAGTCAAAATGATTTACTGAAAAGTCACAAGCATTTTGCAAATGTATGACATCATTGAACCCAAGTGATGAGCACAGCATGGCAGAGTTGAAATATGTGGCAGTGTTATCCAAGATAAGGATAAGGAGGCAGCATTGTGGCTATAGAGGGCTGAACAGACATCTTTCTGGTGATGAAGTATCTTCTGTATCTTTTTGATAGGGGTGATTACATGAATGATATGTGACAAACTTTTATAGAACTATACACGTGTGTGCATGCGTGCGTGCAAGAAAAAGAACTGGCCATTCCTGACTCTCATTTATACACTTCAAATTAAGCATACACTATCCACTGTGTCAGAAGATAGCATAATAAAATATATGTCTATTAATCCCCCCTATATTGTTCCAATCCACTGATTAATTGTGTTAATATTTCCTTAGGAAATGAGTTTGAACCGATTTTACCCAATTTAATGCAGGGAGACACAATCACCAACACAGACTTTCTTGGGCAAAATGATACCTAGATCATCATAATTTTAATTTTGAGACATGAGGACTCTAAATGAGAAAAGTGCACATTAGTAAGGATTCTATGACGGAGCTCAAGGTCGCACTAGACAGGTCTTCAGATGACCTCACTCAGCAGAGGGTGAGGGTGTTCTGTGTAGGGCAGTGCGTACCTGCATTTCAGAAGAGTTGCAGTCATGACCGTGGCAGAACTCGAGGCAGGACCACTTACCGATACCTTTCCATTTGAGGCTGCTTTAGTGGCTCAAGGTGCAATCTTCTGCATGTACACGTGTGTGCTGCTGCTTCAATGTAAAATAATTAGAAAATATTAATCAAATTGATTGGGATTGTGATAACTCTGCTTATCTTTTCACTGTTTAATTCATCAGTTTTGGAAAGTAGTTTGTTAAATTATCCTCTTAAAATGAGAGAACTCAAATAAAGGGCAAGAGAAAAAAATCCTAAAAGCAACAGAAAGCAGTCGGATGAGAAAGTCATTAACTGATTCTTTAAATATGGATGGACATTTTTGACATATTAAGCTTAGGGAAGACATAAAAGAAAATATGAATGGCAACTAGACGTAAAAGAAATACAGAGAAACTAAAATACCAAGCATGCTGCTATTTAGCACACTTGCTAACACCTAGAAATATATCAGGAAGGAAAACATTCTAAAAATGACATCACTGAACATGCCTGAGAAAGTCAAAGAAGTCGCCAAGAAGTTAATAACCAAGACAACATGGGAGATTCCTTAAGGAGTTTCCACCAAAACTGGCTATCGATGTACAAGATACTCATAAGTCATATTTTCTTCAACATTTAGAAATATTTTTCATTCAAATACTACATAATCTGTTTTATATAAGAGAAGCTAAAATTGTGGTCATGTCATAAAAGCAAGATGAATAAGACAGTAAAATATGAAAAGCACCATGAATGATTTATAAACCATAATCTTTTTATTTAAGTGCAAACCTGATATCAGACTGATCAGCTACTGTTACATTGCTTATCATCATAACTAGAATATGAGATGAGCCCCCAAAGATATGCAAAAACAGTTGATGTGTGGGACTCATGTCCTATGTTGTAATGGTCAGAGAATTTAAAAGACAATTCTGAAGTCTGTGGCAATAATGCCTAATTCTGAAGTTTTAATACTAAAGTTTTAAAAATTTGGTATGTTGAGAATAGAATAAAATTTTAATATGACAAATTATAAGTGTATGTATATATATTGTGTGTGTGGTGTGTACATGATGTCATACATGTATGTTGGCATTAATATATGTACACACATGTTATGAAAATACATATACACAAGAGAATGCATTATGTGATAACTTTCTGGCAAGTGATTTTAATATATTTTCTGTTGTTTTCTAAGAGCTCATAAAGAACATGGACTTTAATTTTCTATCTGGGAAAAATACCTTGAGGAATTTTTTTTCCAAAACGTGGATATTTCAGTTATGGAATTGCAATCTATCTTTCTAGCACACAGCATGTACTTACTCTACATTAATTCAGCGTAGATTCAAGAACCAGTGTCAGGCATGGACTAACACTACTGCCAGTGAGTGACAGCTTACCATTGGACTAGGATGGAAGGTTTTACTCCAGGAAAACATTCCTCAGGATGCATGGCAGTAAGATGATTTCAGACACGCAGCGAGGCAGGAAGTAGGTGT
The DNA here is from genome assembly GCA_004024765.1 of Zapus hudsonius. Classification (NCBI taxonomy): domain Eukaryota; kingdom Metazoa; phylum Chordata; class Mammalia; order Rodentia; family Dipodidae; genus Zapus; species Zapus hudsonius. Next base: position 41,389 of record PVHP010009044.1, read on the forward strand.
TGATTTGATGTTGTGTCAGTTAAACCGCATTTATCTATGCTCAGTGGTGTTCAGCGAATACCTACTTAACTAGGTGGCTTTCCCCTCCATCGTCCTCATTTTTAAAAGGAGCCCATCAGAATGTGTTGCCATCTATGATAGAACAAAATGGGGAAGGTGACCTTTAGCTGAAAATAGGAAATTAATTTTAAGAAATGTCAGCTTGAAACCCAAATCCTGACTCCTTCCACTAGATAATGACACGAGGAATTCCTCTTTATTAATAGAAGCTCAGATAAGTTAACTGCTTTGAAAGAAGCCCTAGGAACTGGAAACAGAAAATGTTTGGTACTTACCACCCCCTTGAGTAAGGGATGAGAATCCCTGCCCTTCCCTTCCAGTTTTCAAGAAACCTGGACCCCGCCCACCATGCGCATCACATGCTTGCTATGCTTTAGTCCTGAAGATTTTAAGGCTTATTTCTGGAAATTTCTGCTTGTGGATGTGGATGGTCCTGAGTGCAGAGGAAGGAATTCTGATTTTAGAGTCCTAAGCCTTTGCTGGGAGGCCGGGCTTTTCTTTATAACTTATTTATTATTCTTAGGCCAGACCATCCTTTACTTTATGGAACTGTGGGAAAGAACCAGCTAAATTCACATAGCTTAGAAGATGGCTAATTGTCATAAGTGCTCCCAGCATCATGATGTATAGGACATCATTATTAGTAAGGAATTTCAGTGTCTCATTTAGAGTGTTTTGATTTTTTTAAACATTGTGTGACTTATTCATTGGGCCGTCCGTCATTGAGATAAAAATACTTGAGGAAATCATCTTAAGAGGAGGAATTATTATTATTATTGGCTTGTGGCATAAAGGGTTGCAGTCCCCTGAGGTCCTGGTCATTTGGGCCAGCTGCACAGACCTGCCATGGCACAGTTTCAGTACATGTGGACAGGAGAAGCTTTGAAGAAGTCTGTGCAGCTTATGGCTGCTGAGAAGAAGAGGATCAGAAAAAACTTGGAGTCCAACATTCCCTGACCTAGCTTTTATCTTCCTTTCCCAGCTCTGAAATATTCCAACCACTACCCAACAACACCACACATTGAGCACTAAGCCATTTATTATATGGTCTTTGAGGGTCACTAAAGATCCAAACCATAGTAAATACATCAGTTTTCATGAAACCAGGAAAATATCTGGTACTTTCACATTTCTGGCTCTCTGCAAATCTTCTGATGCAGGTGAATGAAAGCAAGCATAAACTTGAAGCCAATTTTGGTTAATTTATGTTATTTAATATCTAACACAACCTAGTACAAGTGTTAGGAACTAGGTTATTTTAGAGGCAAAAACCTGTCAAGTATTGACTACCATTTATGTTCCAGAGAATGCAACCATTCTCTTCACCTATAAGAACAAGATGGAGCCTAAGGAGATGAAAAATTAGCCCTGTGTGAATCAGAGGTTGGTGAAACCAGACTTGGATCTCAGGAAGGTCCCTCTGCACCAAAGTCACAGCATCATTCGTGATGGTGATTCAGTCGTCCTGTTTGTTAGTTTTCTCTGTCGCTGAGATGGGATTGTACTTGTTTGAAACGGCCAGCGTAACCTGGTGCTCTCACTTCCCGTCATTTTGGGTTTTGCTCACATCAGGGATTTCCCACATCTCCCTCAACTAGCATGGCCACTCTAATCTGCACTTTCCTTCAGAACAGAGCTTGAAGGTGTCTTTTCTGCCATCCAAGCAGGAGCTTGTCTTTGGGTTCTCCATTATGCTGTCCATTCCTCTTCGCTTATTCTCTGAAATGCAGTCTAAGCTCCTTTGAACATGTGTCCTTTGGACAGCATGGATCATGGTTGCAGCATCTTTTAAATGGCTACAACCTTTTTCAGTGCTCTGTTGTTATGAAGTATCTTTGTATCTTACTTTGTATCCCAATCTGGTTTCAAGCTCAGAATCCTCCTGTCTCAGTCTTTGCCCTGGATTGCAGGTAGGAGCCACCACACTCAACTTCATATTTGTCTTCATGCTGATGAGACTGTGTCTAGAAATCTGTTTTCCAGAGAAACTGTTTGTAGATTGGTGCATGGGAGGACCAAAATCCCATTTCCACTGCTGTTTTCAACTTGACTAAAACCCAGCATTTTTAATGAATCTGTTTTTGAGTGACTGCCCTATGCAGACACTATGCTAAGTGCCCTCTAACCATTGCATTGACCCTGAGATAGGCATTGTCCTGAGTCTACCTGACCAACAGTGGATCCCAGGACGGTGAAGCATCTTGTTCCAGGACAGCCCACTGGGAGGTGCTTATCTGGGGTTTGCATCTGTTGCTGGTTTCGGACCCTGAGCACTTACTGCACAGTTGAGTCCTTACTCCTCTAAATATCTAATGCAAGTCTTTGTGTGTAAATATGCACACCTGCCATTCAATATCCAGACAAATAAGTTTTTAAATCCTTCTAGTCATAAATATATTCATGTTTTATGTCAAGTAAACAAATTTGTTCACAATTAGATGCCATCTTTTTCTTTTGAAGCAGGTGTTTGGATCCTGTGGAAGCAGTTCCTATCTAACATTATGCATTATGTACATGAGCTGAAGCAAAAAGCAACTAAGCTGTTTTATTATAACCATTTCTGCCATGTTGTATAGTATTATGGAAAGATACATGAGGCTACTTCACGTGTAGGAACATTACCACTGAGTCATAGGTTGTCACAGAGCCCTCATAATAATAAGCAGGTGACATGGAATTGTGCACATGCTTAAGTTTTTGAGGAATTTTTTTTCTTCCTAGCCTATCCATTTAGGAATGTCTACCTTTATGGCCTTGTGAAAACCTTGGCCTCTTTTCTAGATTTTGTTTTATTTGGTTTTGATTTATGTTGTCTAAAATAATGGGGGAGTGATGGATGTGCATCACTTATTTTTGTAAATTATTAACAATTCCTTGAAGTACAGAAAAAATGATGTGGAGACTATTTTTCTGGCAGACAGCATGACCCCGTGCAGTGGAAACTAGATACAGAGGCTAAAGATGTATTAGCTGAGCTGCTGGCTCACCTGCCCAGCATGTGTGAGTAGTCCATCAAGCATTGAGTCTCAGTCTGCTCATTCATTCATTTGCTTATACAATTTTTATTCATCTTTTAAGCTTCTGCTAAGGTTTGGAACAAGTTTAGGCCCTAAGTGGATCCTAGTTTGCATCATTTTATTCTTCCATACAATAGTAATGATACTACCTAATAGAGTTATAAAATGCTAGTTATAAATTATGGCTTTTAGGCATATGCAAAGTTGCATAAAGCATGACACAAAGTTTGGTTATTATACCTTTAAAATCTTTAAAAACTGTAGTAAAATACACATAACAAAAGCTTATCATTTTAATCATTTCATGATATGTCATCAGTAGCAATAAGTACATTCATGACATTTCAGCCATCACCACTACTATCTAGTTTCAGAACTGGGACCTCAAATGGCATTTAAGCAATAACTTCTCATTGACCCTGTCCCCAATCTTGACAACTGGAAAACTTTCCAACTCTATAGACTTGCCTATTTGGATACAAATAGAAAAGTAGATCCTAAAATCCCTGTGGAATTGAAAGGATCATCAATCGTCAAATATAAATGGATTTATAGAATCATAATATGTGACTTTTTGTATCTGTCCTCATTGACTTAGTATAATGATTTTTTAACATGTTCTAGTTGCACATGATTTACCTTGTAAGGAAAAGATAGTTCACTGAATGGATATACTCAATTTTGTTTTTCCATTCATATATTGACAGACATTTGGACTATTGCCACTGATGTTGAATAGAAAGAATTGTATATATTTTAGCGCCTATCAACTTTGAATAATTAAGAGTTTATATTTAAAAGAAAAATGATTAGAACATATGATAATTCCATGTGTAAATTGCTACAGAATACAGCTGAGGGTGTGGGCACTATAATCCTGTCATTCAGGAGGCTGAGGCAGAGGACTGTGAACTCGATGCCAGCCTATAAAACACACAAAACACATAAGTTAACAAATCAATTAGTGAAGAATTATAAAACTCTTTTCTACAGTAGCTATACCATTTTACATTCTCCAACAGTGTTTGAGGGTTCCACACTCTAGAAAGTTCTAGTTTTCATGATAATGTGTATTTGTACTGTTGTAATGTTTTTATTAATTTATTAATTCACCATTAATAATTAGAAACACTGTATGACTAAGCCTTGAGATGGTATCCCCATTTTTTCCTCCCTGACCCCAATCCAATCCACTGAGTGCCCTCCTCAGTGGCGATTGATGGAACGGTCCATGGGATGGAGGGTTATGAATTGTACAAGTAGTGGCCAGTTTTTTTTTGGATGGAGACAATGCTTCTGGATATTCCCCCCACCATGGCTCTTAAAATTTTTCTGTCCCCTCTTCCACAAGTCTGCTATACTGTTGAGCTCTTAAGAGTCTCTGGGTTTCTGCTTTGGACTATTTTTAGTATCCTCAGTGTCTGCCTCCATTACCCTTTCATAAGTTATCTGATTTGCTGTGGAGGCAGCACTCTTGCTCATCTTGCCACTTCCTCTATGGTTTCATTTGGGCATTAGATGATGAGTTAGGGGTGGTTCATCTCCAACCTGGGAGTCAGACATCCTCCCATGTCTTGCTGGTAGAATTGGATTGTCCACTGTTCTCAATGCCTTCTGAAAAATACAAACAGAATCTCCAAAGGAGAGTGAGATTGGTATAGGTTAAATGGAACAAATGTTGTTAATTTGACAAGATTTTAACAGATGTAGCCTCTCTTTCGGAACATGGTTAGAGCTTCTCTTTCGGCACATGGTTAGGCACATGGTTGGAGACCAGGTTCTTAGTCTACATAAAATTTGCCTTGGATCCCAGTTCCAGCTAAATGTTCCTTGCCTCTGAGTGCATTCGTTAGCCAATCAGAGAGCCATTGATTACCCACCTAGGTTTAATGTCATTATTGCACAGAGGAACACTTCTAGGCTTGCTGGTCTCTCTGCCATATAGCAGTGTCCCCTGCTTTCTCCAAATATTAATGGCCAATTTTCCCTGGCAGCTCATGTAGCACCTTCCAGCACTACAATGGCTAACCATCTCTGAGCTGGCTTCCTTTCCGGATCCAGCAGGGTCTCTGGGTATTGTGTGACAGCAGTCTGTGGTATCTTCAGCCATAGGGTCTTATCTTTTGCCTAGGGTGGGTAATCAAGAGCTTTGACTTAAGCTTGTCTTGTTTTAAGGACCTCATAAGTCTTCCTGATCATCTTTTTATGTGTTTGTTGACCATCTGTCTTTGGGAAAAAAATGTCTACTCAAGTACCTTGCATAAACCGCTGGGATGAATGTCCAAACCCGGCACAGTTTTGGGAGGAAAGTATTTATTGAGTAACAGATCCAGGGGAAGTTCCAGAATGGCAAAAGAGGCTGGTTGCCTTTTACAGATCCAAGCAGAGAGAGGAACCCTTCATCAGCACTTCAAGCAAGCACACTCAAACTCTCAAACAGCAAGACCTTCAGGCTTGAGCTCAGACTGCTCTTTGCATATGTTTAGCTGGAATTCCAGATCCACCCCAGACACACCTTAGGGCTAGACTCTAGGATCTGGCCAAGGTGACACACCCTCCAGCCAGGCATCTGGAGAAAAACTTTAATATATTAAACTCTTGAATCTATTGGGGGACATCCATTCAAACTACCACACACAGTATATAATTGAATTGTAATCTTTTTTGTTATTGAGTTGTACCGCTTATTAATATATTTTGGGTAATAGAACTTTATTAGATGTCCAAATTGAAATTTATTTTCTCCTATTATGTGATTTACTTTTTTCACCTTATGACTGCTCTTGGATGTTTAACTCTTTGAATTTATTTATTTAAGACACACACACAGAGAGAACAAGAGAGAGAGAGAGAGAGAGAGAGAGAGAGAGAGAGAGAGAGAGAGAGAGGGAGAGAGAGAGAATGGGGACACACCAGGGCCTTCTGCCACTGCAAACAAATTCCTGATGCATGCACCACTTTGTGTATCTGGCTTTATGTGGATACTGAGGAATTGAACTCAGGTTATCAGGCTTTGCAAGGAGGCACCTTTAACTGCTGAGCCATCTCTCTTACCCTTGGATGTTTAATTCTGATGAATTCCAGTTCTTATACCTTGCTTGTTAATCCATTTTGATTAATGAGTTGTTCTGGTGGTTTGACTCAGGTGTCCTCCATAAACTTATGTGTTCTGAATGCTTGATCTCTAGCTGAGGGCAATTTTGGAACTGGAACCTTGTTGAAGCTGTGTAGTTGGGGGTGGGTTTATGGGGGTTATAGCCAGCTTCCACTTGCCAGTTTTTGGCACACTATCCTGTTTCTGTTGTCCACCAGATATTGGCCAGGAGGTAATGTCCAGCCTCTGCTCATGCCATTGTTTTCCCTGCCTTCATGGAGTATCCCTCGAGTCTATAAGTCAAAATAAACCCTTTCCTCCACAAGCTGCTTTTGACTGGGTTCTTTGTGCAGCAATGAGAAGCTGATAGCAACAGGTAAATTGGTATTGGGAGTGGGATCAGTCTTTGCTGCTAGAACCCTGATTCTGTGGCCTTGGTTGTTTGTAACTGATTTGAAAGATGAATGTGGAAGGATTTGAAAGCTCGGCCTAGGATATTCCTTGCACTTCTGTAAGTGCAGCTTGATGAACCATTCTGGTCAAAGTTGAAAGATTTCAATGCAATAAGAACTATGAACTGTGAGGTTTGGCTTATGAGGATGAGAAAGAACTTTGTCAAGACTGGTCTAGAAGCAGTTTGCATGAGAGGCTTGCTGTATTCTATGTGCCTGTGTCCTGAGAACTTGTGCAGGCTTGCTTTGTGTAGAAATGGACTGCTGTCAGCAGATGGAGATGGCACAGAAAGAAAAATCTTTGGGCCAAAACTGCTGCCTGTTCAACTGTAATTGTTTGAGAAATTACAACCATTGAGATTGGGCCAGGTGAACTGCATTGGGACAGGAGGAAGAATGAGGACTATTTTGAAGTAGGGGGCATGAATGTTGAAGTTTTCCTGCTCTTCAAAGTTGGGTTTATTATCCCTCAATTAACAAGTCGGTAGCCCACCTGGCACAATGGAGTTTAACAAATGCAGGAAAATAGCGTCATTTGATTTGCAACATTGTTTTGTTTTTTGGAAATGGCCATAGGCCATGTGAAGCAAGCATGTTGCATTGCTGTGTGGAATCCCAATGGAGTCATGAGGATGAACCCTGGATTGCAGTGGAGATCCAGTGAAATGCCAGGACTATGGGATGGCTGCCAAGGAGAGCTGCCAGCACCAGATGAAGTTTCCTGAACTGTGAATAGCCAAGCTGAAGAAGCAGAATTGGAGCTCCAAGAGACCAGTCACTGGTTATTATCGGACTTGGACTTGGAGTTTGATGTTTCCCCTGTTTGTTTTAAATCTTGTATTGTTGTATTGGTTCACTTTGTCTTTGCTATGCCCAGTGGCATCTTTTGAAGTGTGAATATTTATTGTATGCTATTTTTGTTTTTGTATTATGGCTCAGTTGAAAGAACTTGGATTATGGGGATATTTAAACATCACTGAAATTGATAAAAACTATATGCACTTTTGGCTTTGAGCTGGGTGTATTGCATTTTACATCTTGTATAGATATCAATTTACAAGGTCAGGGGTGGAATGTGGTGGGTTAATTCAGATGTCCCCCATAAATTTATGTGCTCTGAATTCTTTCTTTTTAAATATTTTATTTTATTTATTCATTTTCAAGCAGAGAGATACAGAGAAAGACAGAGAGAGAGAGAGAGAGAGAGAGCACCAGGGTTACCACCTTGTGGGTCTGGCCTATGTGGGTCCTGGGGAATTGAACCTGGGGCCTTAGGCACTGGAGGCAAGTGCCCCAACCGCTGAGCCATCTCTCCAGCCCTGTGCTCTGAATTCTTGATCCCCAAGCTGATGAAAACTTTGGAAATGGAACCTGTTGGAGGTGTGTTGTGGAGGGCAGACTTATGGGTGTTATAGCCAGCTTCCTCTTGCCAGTGTTTGGCAGAGTCTCCTGTTGCTGTTGTCCACCTGATGTTGGCCAGGAAGTGATGTCCTCTGCTCATGTCATCATTTTCCCTGCCATGATGGAGCTTCCCCTGTCAAACTAAACCCGTTGCTCTATAAGCTGCTTTTAGTTGGGTTCTTTCTGCCAGCAATGAGAAAGCCTACTGCAACAGTTGAATGTGCTATTTTGTGCATCTGGCTTTATGTGAGTACTGGGGAATTGAACCCTGGCCATCAGGCATTGAAGGAAGCATGTTTAACTGCTGAGCCATCTCTCCAGCCCTTGGATATTTGATTCTAATGAAATACAGTGCTTTTTTTTCCCCTTCTGCTTCTGCTTTTGGTATCATGTCTCAAGAAACTTCATACTCTGTTATGAATCTTCACACATTTGTTTTCTTGTAAGAGTGTTAGTGCTGTATGTCTTATCATCTTATCATTTGTTTGTTAATCTATTTTGATTAATGAGGTGTATATGAGGTGAGACAAAGGTCTAATCCTCTCTTATGCAAGTGTATATCAAGTTGTCCACTTGTTGCAAAGACTGATCTTTTTTCATCGAGCATCACCTCATCAAAAACAGGTGACTTATGTGGGTCCTTTCATGGTTTGATCCAGGTGTCCCCCACAAACAAATGTGTGCTGAATGATCGATCCCCAGCTGATGGCAGTTTGGCTATTAGAACCTTGATGGAGCTATGTTGTTGGGGGCGGGCTTATGGGGTAATAAGCCAGCTTCCCCTTGTCAGTGTTTGGCCCACCTTCCTGTCATTGTTTGCAGTGCTGTGGCAGAGGTGATGTCTACCCTCTGCTCATGCCATCATTCTCCCTCCCATGATGGAGTCTCCCCTGTAGTCAGTAATCCAAAATAAACCCATTCTTTCCAAACTGCTTTTGGTTGGGTTCTCTTATGCAGCAATTAGAAAGTTGGCTACAATATGTCCCTTACATATATTACTTGAATCTTCTTTCCTCTCCTTATGTTAGTATTGTTATGTAGGATTTGTTGTAAGGTTTGAAAATAAAAAGAATGAATGTTCCAGACTTTTCAAGATTGTTTTGGTTATTCGTGGTACCTTTTATGTGCTTAAGGGCCTTAGGATAGACATTTTAATTTCTTTAAATATTTTATGAGATATTGATAGGAATTACATTGATGTATAGATCACTTCAGGGGATACTGAAATCCTACTAATTTAAAAATTTTAATCCATAAAAATGGACCATTTTTTAATTTGTGTCTCTATAATAATAGCTCATCACTTTTAGATTTCCATGTATATAGAGCTTCCATCTATTTGACTAATTTAACTGCCAAGAATGTTTTGTTTTGTATATTTTTAGTATCTTTTTGATACTATTGTAAACAGATTTGGTTTTAAATTTTACTTTCACATTATTTATTGCTAATATGTATAGATCAGGCATATTAGTGTTATATCCTAAAACCTTACTGAAGCAGTTTATTTGTTCTGTTTTTGGTGTGTACTCTTTAGAATATTTCATATATAGATTATGTCTTCTACAAGTAGAGATCAGTTTACTTCTTCATTTCCAATCTGAAAGTCTTTTATTTTATCTTATCTAATTTCTTTTGCTAGAACCTCTAGCACAGTGTGAAATATAAATGACATGTATGAGCTAGGTGTGCTCCTATAGCCAGGGATATTCCTGTAGACAGGGTATTTGGGAGGCTGAGGCAGTAAGATCTTTTAAATTCAGGTGTTCAAGAGCAGCCTGAACAACTTTACAACATTTGTCTCAAAACACAAGCGAAGAAAAAAGACAGGTAAACAAGACAAATGGTGAAAATGGACTGTTGCAGTCAGCTTTCTTGTTGCTGCGCAGAAAGAACCCAAACAAAAGCGGCTTGTAGAGGAATGGGTTTATTTGGCTTACGGACTCGAGGGGAGACTCCATTCTGGCAGGGAAAACGATGGCATGAGCAGAGGGCTGGACATCACCTCTGCCACAGCACTGCAAACAGCGGCAGGAAGGTGTGCCAAACTCTGGCAA
>PVHP010009045.1:0-30519 GCA_004024765.1 Zapus hudsonius
TGCCTATATGAATATGGTGGATGTATACCTATAGTCCGGTTGCTCCACACTTCCCAGTTATCAACACTACCAGACTGCGATTTTCCCAGGTGGTGAGACAGTGCAGTAGAGCTTTCTGCCCCAGAGTTATCCAGATTTTGTTATGTCTTGTGAATAGGAAAACGCAGAGAACAAACTTTGCTTTTAACTCTTTGGCCTTTCCTCCCTTCTTATTTATCATCTAGGTAAAAGAAACCAACATAACTAAATGTAGTGGAGGGGTGGTGAGGGATGCATACCTGAAGGAAGAGGAGAAAACACTTTCTTTGCAGGTAGTACTCTGGCCACTGCTGTCTGAGATGATGCGGCTTCGGAGATCTGTGACTTTGGAAACTTGTCCTGACATGTTGTGCTTCTGTATTCAAACTTCCAATAAAGAATAACATCATTTTAAGATAAAGTTTAATTGAGAAAAAGTTATTTAGGTGATGTCAAATATGCTTTTTGATATATAACTAATTATCCCCTCCCAAAACAGGGGTTCCCTACATTCACCTGAGCCCTTACTTAATTCCCTGTATGAACCTCTATAATCGTCATTGAATTATATGAAAAACTTGGGAAATAGGAAAAAGAAAGTTGTATTTGCCTTAAAAATCTGTCCAGTTTTATACACCTCCTAATACCTCTTCTTATTCACTCAAACTAAATTCAGGTCTTGTCAGTAAATATGAAGAATATATGAGTAGAATTATTTTTCTGTTACAGGTGGAAATTGAAAAAGTTTAGGGCAGGGTCCATTCAGAAATTTAAAGCACATAGATCAAATCTGTCCCACCATCTACTTTTCTGTGGCTCACAAGTTAAGAGTGACTTCTACAATTTCAAATGACTGAAAAAATTAAAAGAATAATTTGTGATATTTGACAGTTATTTGAAACCAAGTACTATTGGGACACAGCTATGTTCATTCACTGACCTGCCATCCATGGCTACTTTTGTGTACCAAGTTGAATCACTGTGGCAGAGTCTCTAAACCCCCACCAACCCCAATTATTTATTCTCTGACCCTATACAGGACAGTTTGCCAACAGCCCATCTGAGGGCTTGAGAAGAATGTAAACAGTGAGGCATGATGGACACCCTGCTGTCTTTCTATGCCAACTTGAGAGTGGTGCTTTGACCTTGGTTTTCTTGCCTAAAAGGCGTACATACACCAAACCATTGCAAATTCACATTGACAAAGTGTGCCATTCATCCTCATTTCCTGTCCCTCTGCTCATGTTACTTCCTCTGCCTGGGGACTTCGCCTGCATGTTAAGTCCTTTTCACTCAGAAATCACCTTCTTTCTGAGCATTTCTGCAATCCTCTCAAGAAGAAGAAATGGATGTCTATTATGATCACAAGGTCTGATATGATGTGTGAGGTAGCACTGTGCCCCCATCTAAGAATGAAGCATCTTCTGGTATGAATGAGTTTCTTGAGAGCAAGGCTCTATTTCCTGCATTGTTGTATGTGATATACAGGAGGTGATTAATAAACAAAGATTTTTTTTTTTATCAGAAACCTAATGTAGCATCAGACCATTTTATTTACTGTGCCTTGTATGGAAAACAAATGGTTCGGCATTGATATTATCTAAAGATAGACGACTGCCTGGATAATTTTCACTGCTGTGATTCTAGGAAATGTCAACTAACTGGGTTGTATCATTGAAATTGTTTGGGGAAAGTGGTTTAAATTTTGACAGAGGAGAAGAGGGGGAGGGAAAAAGTAAAGGAGAGAGAGAATGAAGCCTAGATGCAAAGCAAATAAATCAAATTGCATTGGTGGCCACAGCTTTTTCATAGCAGGGGGAGTTGGGGTTCATTTTGATGAAGCCAGATGCTCCAGCTGCCAGGGTGAGCTGATGGCTGGTAGAGGCTAACATTGCCTCAGGCCTGAGGGAGAAAATAACTGCATACTCCTCAGTTAAGGAGCTAAATTGAGAAGCAGCCCCTGTGGTATAGTGTCTCAGCAGGGCCAGGATACTTGAGAAATGATGAAAGCATATTGCATTGTGTGAGAGAGAAAATTGCATTCGCCATAATGGACTAAACTGAGAACAGGGTGACAATGAGAAAGGAATTAGGGGTTTAACCAACATTTTCTTTCAGTCATGTCCATCTGAATATAGTGAATTTAGAGATTTTGGGTCTTCCAATTGAGTTTTCACATGATAGGATTTAAGTTGAAGGTGAGGAAAGATTGTTATATGTTCAGACAAGAGTTAATAGAATAATGAGTATTTACTAGCTGCCTTCTATATGCTGGACATTGAGGTCATGGGTAATATTGTTGTTCCCTGTATGAATTGTACTTTATTTCTTATTTAGGCACTGTGTATGGCTATTATTCTGCAGAAATTCCATTTTAAAGTTCTTAACCAGGCTGGTGAGATGGCTCAGTGGTTAAGGCACTTGCCTCTAGTGCCTAAGGCCCTGGGTTCAATTCCCCAGGACCCACATAAGCCAGACCCATAAGGTGGTGGCCCTGATGCTCTCTCTCTCTCTCTGCTTTAAAATGAATAAATAAAATATTTTTTAAAAAGTTCTTAACCTAGGATTAGAAGTTAAGTAGCTCACTCAAGGGCACATCAATAACAGATGGTAGAGTTGGTGGTCTGGGGTCTAAAACCCCATATAGTTAGGGTTTAGCAAGCTTAGGCTTAATCATTATTTTCTCTAACATTTCAAACACTATGACATTACCTTCAAGTGGCCTCAAATTGTTGCTGTATTTAACAATGACTAGTTGAATGCCTAATGTACACCAGACATAGCCAAACATGAGGAATTTGTTCATGACAAAACCAATAGCCCTGACTCTCCTTGACCTCAGAGCATTATGGTCCTTCCACTGACTCTGAAGTGTTTGAGATGTTGTACAAGGTAGATTTCTCAGAACTCCTAAGTTGACTAACTACTTAGAAAATGATGCAATTTAGGAAATTTTTTTCAATAATATGAACATTTTAGACAGCAGGTACCATGCTAGTTGTCATAATTACTCACCCACCATGACCCAGGGAACTGAGCAGAAGAGGGGGCGGAAAGATTTTAAGAGTCATGGATGGGGGAGAATATCCAGAGACATTGCCCTCCTCAGTAACAACTTGCAAAGGGGCGTGGAATCGGGTTAACTTCTAGGCTGTTCACAACCCCCTACCCCATGGACTGAAATAGACTGCCCATGGAGGAGGAAATCCAACTGACCGGGACAGGGAAGAGGGAAATAGTCAATGCATTATTCCCTTATTAAGTGTATCTAATTATGGATAATAAAATAATAATTTAAAAAATAGTGTAAAAGTGTATTCATTGAAATCTCATTTAAATAAATACATGTTTTGTTGTTTCTATAGTAAACACTAGTGAATTACTGTTTGTGGTTTTCTGCATGTAAGGAGGACTTTTAAATGCATAGGCATATCTCTGCTTCTGCTTATACATCTGTATCTTCAGCAATACTTATGCCTATTATGCACACCTATAAGTCTCATCCTGTGTCTCTGTTTGTATTCATATTTAGGGCAAATTCTATCATACATATGCATATAAGAAATATGTAGAACCACTTATTTTCTGATGCTTGCTCCTATTATATGATTAAGCAAATATTTTGCATACGTGAAGAAACATGATAAAACTCTTTCAGAATACAGTAACAACTTAAACACCAAATCAAAAAGAGAAATTAAGTGACCATTATCTCAAAAAATGACATCTTTACAGCCTGCAACAGTGCCTTCACTCCTTTGCAAAATGCCTCTTTCTAAAGAGAATTTGTTTCGTGAATTAGAGATTATTTATAAAAGATTATATAAATGTAATTTACTGTATTTCATCCCAAGAGCTAAATTGCCTTAATTCAATCAGTATAAACTTGCATAGTTTGACCTTGATTTATTATTTAAACTATGCTAGAGGCGACTTGTTTGTATATTTAATGGACTTCCTTATTTTTAGGCTTGTTTCAACTTTATTTATGGTAAATCATTTGCAAAATCATGGGGATATAATTAAGACCTATTATTTTTCTTCATTAAGATACTTGGCACATGCAGGTAAATTTTCCTGCACTGTGATTTAGTTTAGGGCAGAGTTTCTTTAAAAATGCAGTAAATATACCAGAATCAAACCTTGTTGAAACATGGCTTTGGTGTCTCTTAGAAAAGACTCCTTCTATGATCTGCTAGACTTAGATGATGTGAAGTGTTTCCTTTCCAGAAGTTTCTGGTCTCTGACTCCTCCCTTGTTTAATTTTTATCATCACGCTCAGTTGCATTTGCTCTGCCCAGTATTCCTGGTAATCCACCTAGATTGTACCAGCTATTAAGAAATACCTAAATGTTTGCATAAGACCTGGCCAACAAGCCATCTGTTCAATTATTGTGTACCTCATTTCACCACTACCTGCCACTTACACTGGTGTGTATCACACTGATGGACTTGAGCAGAGCTCTAAATGCTTTCAAACCTCCCCTTCATCCATGGCACTATGGACAAGATTGCATCCTTGCAAAAGAGGGAGGTAGATTAAATAGCACTCTGCATCCTGATGGCTTAATTCTTTTAAGGGGGTTTATTAACATAATCATCCTATTTCCTATATTTCTCAAAGAGATGGTATGGATACGCTTATACTCTTATAGGAAAGCAGGCAAGAAAATACATACAAAATGCTTCTCTGTTCCCATGGTGATTCTGTCATCTTTAAATAATTATAACTACTCCAAGAGAGGTTAGCAGAATGCAGTGCTGATGGGCTGGATAAAGAGATGGCAAGGGATTCACCAGGTGGAGCTGTTCCCTATGAGACGGTGCTGAAATTGGCTCCCCAGTTTGGGCTCAGCTGCTCACTGCTCTAGGTCACACTCTGGCTTCTTTGCACAGATCTGTTAGCTATAGGATCCTGTTTTAGCTTTAAGCCCAGGTGACTTTTCCATGAACATGCCTTGTGTTTGATGAGTTGATGGAATCAAGGGACTATAGCTGTGGCTGACCATTCTGGTATTCACAATAATTATTTGTGGTCAACAAACACCCATGGCTTTCAGCTGTATTTACTAAAACTTTACCATTTATGATTGGTGGTACTTTCATGTTGTTAACATTTTTGAATACAGAAGCATTCTTCTTCTAAGTTGGTTCTAGACTGAGAGGGAAAACTCAAATGTGAATTCCAATTTGCTAAGTGTAATATGCAAGTATTTACAGAGGAAAAGCATCTAGCTGACCTAGAAGTGAAATCACATATTATCAAAGACTTCTACAAAGAATTTGCACAGGAAAATGTTGATAAATGTTAAAAATGATTTTTTTTCAGATGAGGATGTGAAGAGGAAGGCTCAGCAAGTGTAACACACATGAGTACAGGAAGGGGTAGCACATCAAAGGAAGGACAGAGTAGGGTTGAATGGGAAGAGGTTGAATGACCTCATATCATGCAGCTTTTATGGAAGTTGTTGGACTTCATGAAGATCATGGGAGGTGACAAGATCAACATTCAGTTTGGATGGAAAGAGATATGACAACAATAAATTAGGTGAAATCAAGCCAAGTTAAAAAAAACTACCTATAAAATTTATTGATCTCTTGACCCTATTTCTAAGGCATGTGTGAGCAGATTAATGACAGGCCATGGATGCTGATAATACCCTGTGATATTCATAATATGTTTTGAAGATGATACCACAGAAGGCAGGACCAAGGCACGGAATCTGCCACAAAAGTAACATCTTTGGGGAGTTATAAATCTATTACTTTGCTTCTAGATACAGCAGAGTCATCGCTGCAGTGTAAAAAGATAGAAGTGGGTATCTGCTAGAAATCAGGGTACCTGGATTTCGGAGTGAGTTCTATGACACATTCTCTGTGTTGCTAACAGTAATGATTTTAATTCTCAAGGTTTACTTTAATTTCAAAATGAAAATGCCATACTGAACAAGAGGCAATCTTTTGCCCATCTTAGAATACTATAAATGGAAGTCATGCTGGGCTCTGGTGAGGAGAAGGATGTGGAAGACAGGGGATGGCAGGGGTGTGTGTGGGAAAGCCTCGGGGGAAATGAAGACGTAAGGATCAATTTTTCTTGTAGAGATTTTCACAAATAGCAGAACATTTGAACATAGTGCACAAATAAAATACATGAAAAGAAGTTGTGAGACTTTTCTGAGTATACTTGTGGTTTCTATTAAATATTTAAAGTGAACACTAAGAATCACCTGTGAGGAGCAGGTGACATGTACTTTCCTTCAGTCACCATGCCTTACAGACAGCCCTGCTCACACAAGTGTTTGGGGAGTGCCAGTTAATGAAGGAGATGTAAATCTTTTGAGCAAAGTGAACATTTGTGCAGGAAGAGTGCCAGTGGTTTTAGCTTCTTTCATTTTGTAGACCAAGTTTCCTATTCAACAAAATCCAAGATCCCACCCCAATCCGATGTTCATAAAATCAATCACCAGTAGGCACTCCACTAGAACCCATGTTTCCAGGGTTCACATTTTAATATCTTTCCTCCCCCAAGCCCCTGCCAAAGGCTTCACTTGGAAACCACAAGAAAACGGAGAATGGCCCCTGGGAGGCAGCAAATGAAAGAGCTAACCCAGGTTCCATTTTCCTAGAACTGAATAGGAAAACAGTAGGAGATTCAAGTGATTAAATTGGTGGAGCAGGATAATACAAGGTGCCCAATCTCTTTTCCTCCTACGCCATGTGTTCCCACTCTACAGATGAAGGAATTCCAAGAGTCTTGGATTAAGAACTGCTTTCCCACAGTATTGCAATTGAGGCTAAGAATGGAGCTGTTTGTCAGGAAAGTAAAGGCTGGGGTTTTTTGATTGTGCAATATTCACAGGAGTCAAGGGATGGTGCTGCAGATGGAAAATGGCCCTGCTGCCTCAGCAGAGTTCCCTCAGTGTAGGACTCACCGCTGGGACTGTGCCTGGGAAGCTTCTGTGTTCAGCATGGAGGCCAGCATCCGGGGAGCTGTGATCAAAGGCAAAAACTCCTCCTTGCAAAGAACAATCTTTAAAATAGACCCAATTAGCCCTTAACTAGCAACCCAGGGGATTCCTCTACCCCCTGCCTGTCACCGATCCACACTGCTTAGGACTTCTGCCTACACACAGCTAAGCAACGGTAATAATAACTTCCTTATATTACATGATAAAGAGTCAGAAATAATTTTTAATCAGTGTGCTGTGTGCTTCCCTAAAAGCTGGTCTGTGTTATGTAACTTCCACCTTCTTGGAACAGAATCCTGTAATCACTGTGGGGCATGCTGCACAGTTTTTCAGCTTGGTAAATATTCAGTGTCCATAGCCTACTCTGGAAGGAAATGTCAAAGTCTGTGTTAACCTGGAGGAGAAAGTAATGAATTTAATTTTTTCACATGTTGAATAATGTGTATGTACCCCACCCTTTCACAATTTCCATCACTGACAAAGTGGTGGAGATTAAACTTTGCCTATGGTTACCCAGAACAAATTCTTATTTTACAGATGAGAAACTTAAGAACTAAATACGCAGGAAACACTTCACAGTGCGCACAACTTGGTTTTGTACAAAGGTGTTAAAGCACTTGATGATTTTTAAAGGTATTTTCATTATTTATTTGTAAGAGGAGAGAGGGGAGAGAGAGAAATTGAGAGAGAGGGAGAGAGAGAATGAAATGGGTCTTCCATGGCCTCCTGCCACTGCAACTGTGAACTCTAGATGCATGTGCCACTTTATGCATCTGGCTTCATGTGGCTTTAGGGAACCAAACCCAGGCCATGAGGTTTTGCATGCAAGTGCCTTTAACTACTGAGACCCAGTTGCTGTTGATATGGAGCTTACAGACTGTGATTTATGTCCTAGTTCTTCCATTTAAAAGTTGGGAAACATAAGACAGGTCATTTAAATTCCCCAGCATAGACTCTTGCCTGCATAAATGAAAGTATTATATCCATCTGACAGGGTTAACCTGACTATGACAAGAGCTCATATGTAGAGTATTTTGTCCAATACTCAACTGAAATTAAATATGATGTGTAAGAGATATTGAGCAACATAATAAGAAGATGGTAGCTATGAGAGTGCTTTAAAATGAGTTGTTACAGGAATATGCATATACTAATATTACAATAAAATATTTATTTAGTTATATATTCCTCACTGTATATGTTGGTAAGACATCTGACGTTTATAATAAGAATTGTCTGCTGGAAATGCACAGATAACTCAGAGGTTAAAGGTACTTGCTAGCAAAGCCTGATGGCTGTGGTTTGGTTACCCAGCATCTACATAAAGCCAGATGCACAAAGTGGTACAAGCATTCACAGTTTGTTTGCAGTGGTACGATGCCATGGCATACCACCACTAACGCTGTCAGTCACAGCTCATACCCATTCATTCTCTCTCTCTCTCTCTCTCTCTCTCTCTCTCTCTCTCTCTCTCTCTCTCTCTCTCTCTCTCTCTCTCTCTCCTTGCAAATAAATAAAATATTTAAAAAATTGTCTGTTGAAGGCAGATTGAAGAATGTATTTTACTTTAAAAATATAGATATTTGCTGAACATATCCAGAGCTTTAGCTTAGTCTGTGACAGCATAGGCCAATAAAAACAAATGTGTGTTTATTTCTTTGAAAACTCAACACTTACAAGTCAGTAATAAAGACGTTGGGCACAAAAAATGATAGTGTGAAACTATTGCTGACATTGAAACCACTCAAGTCACAATATTCGAAGTTGTAATTTTAACAGTTTTTAAACACAACACACATTTAAAAAGTATTCTTTGAAACACAGAATAGCTGGAACCATTCATTATGTGTGAAATAATTAGGATATTGATGGGGAAATCTCACAGGCATTACAAGGAAATTTTGTGGCCCAAGCTTGAAGTATTACTACATGTTTAGTGAAACATTGGTAGACACTTTGATAGACACATAAAAATATGAATCACTTGAGATTGAGGTTGACATTTTTTTAAGTTTGTTCTGTACTGTATATGTGTGTTTGTTTCTCTGTGTGTGTGTGTATATATATATGTGTGTGTGTGTGTGTGTGAGAGAGAGAGAGAGAGAGAGATTCTTAATAGCTCAGAGACTCTGGAACTCACTGTGTATCCAGAGCTGGCCTTACACTAATGGGTATTCTCCTACCTCATCCAAGTGCTGGAATTAAAAGCAAGAGTCACTAAACTCGGCTGAAAATATTTAATTAGTATTGCAGCTCAGAGTTGCTTATTTGCAAGAGTGGAATGTGGTGATTAAGAAAATCAGGAGAGGACCACAGACCTTCAATGAAGCTTTCCTCTGCATCTCATTGACCAAGTGATCTTGGATGAATTACCTACACGAGATGTTTCCTGTCTGTAGGATTCCCCCCACACACAGGCTCTATTTTTCTATGTTTTGGTGTGTGTCAAGGCCAAGGTGTATTGTAGTGTGAGTATACTTTTAAAAATCTTCTCAGTATTTTGTCATTCTGACTTCTTTTACTCTCTTCTCTGTCTCTTTGGAATCCTGTAGGATTTGCCTGGAGCTTGAGGCTAAGTCATTAATTTCAGAACCAGACTACAGGGTCTAGGTGGTGATGACCTCATTTTATTTAGAGAGAGTTTAGAGGATTAACAATAATGGAAATTGTATTTTATTTAGCCTTTACTTTTTTTCTTTAGATTTTCCAAATAAGCCAATCTTCCACTAACAAGGCTAAAACCAAGGGCAAGCCTCACCTGTCACTAGTGTGGATTGCAGTTTTAAAGATTGTGATTAGGTCTTTGAAAACCAGTGACAAATTTCTATGTTTCTAAGTGGATTTACATTCAAAAGAAAGAAATGATATCCAGATAATTTAAGCAAATAGGAATTTAATTGATCAGGTTTAATCTTATTTCTGTGCTTAGAGTCATAGCTTTAATCCGTAAATAAGTACATCATTAGGGAGGTAGGTAATCACACAAATTAGATTGGTGGATCTTTGCCAGGGGAGATGGATTTTGTTATACTCATGTGTTCAGAACCAGATGAATTTCCTAACACAAACTTCCACCTTGGTAGCCACAAAAGAAGAAACAAATGGAAAGTCTAGGAAAATAACTTATTTGTGTACATGTCTAAATCTTGCAGAAAACAGGTTTTGTTTCAGCATTCTCAGGAAGGCCATGGAATGCTGAAAGAGAGCTGAGAAGTAGAAATCACTAAGACACCCAGATTTGCCCTTCTTGAGAGTCTGGCACATATTTCTTACCAAAATCTGATGTTTTTAATTTTTTGGCTTAAATTGGAAGATCTCCTGAAATTTTAAGATGTGTTCTGCATATGTTGATGTGCACTCAACAACCAGGCAACTTGTCCTGAGTCTCTTTACTGGTAAAAGTTTAAAAGAAGATACAATCCTCGTGAAGTGTGCATAATCACATGAAAAATAAAATGTAAATGTGAACTGATGTCTCTATTTTCAGAGTAGGTCTGGCAAAAGATTGATGAGTGTTGTAAAGCATCAGCAGCAAGGAAAGGAGAGAGAGAATGTGAGAGAGAGATTGAGATTACTGAGGATCAGTAATAACAGGGAAGAATAGGAAGTGGAAGCATGTAAAAAAGGCCTAATGAAAAAAAATGTGGACAGATGGATAGTTATAAAGAAAATAATAAACACACAAAGTAGTTTAAATTCTGGAGACAAGTATTAACTCTCTTATAGATATCAAGGGAGCTGTAAATATTCTCAAACATAGGGATGGTCATGCTTGTAGTTTACAAAGGATTTGATGGGTGAAAGAAGTACTAAAGGAAATATTTTTAATTTAAAAAATGAGTAACTTTGATATGCCAAGCAACGTCCCAATAGTATTTAATAGTATTAATACCCTCAGGAAATTTATATTTGTATAATAAGTCCTAAAAATTAAGATAGCTGTGTTGATTGTGATGTTAATGGAAACAGAAATGAAATTATTCAGTATTTTATCTAATTTCTCATTTGTTGCACTTTTAGAAAGTTTATTATAGTACAGGAAATATTCCTGTAAAAATGAGTATACATGTGTCCTGTCATCATGTAACATAGTTTGGTAAGTAAAAAAAAATACCAAGGTAGAACATTAAACTTTTCTTGGCAAAAAAAATTATTGAAGCTTAATATAGAAATAAATGGTATGTTTTCATATAGTTAGTACACTTTCATAACTTGCACCTTGACTAACAGGTAGAAAATTAACACTGAGAAATAACACTGTGATCTCTCACTGGAAGTAACCAGTTTCTTGTTTCTAAAGGCAAAAGATCATGGCTGGCTGTTTTTGAATATAGTGTAATAGAAGCACAATGTTGGTATTGTTTAAGGAGGGCATGGAGGACAAAGGGTTAAGAGGGTATTGAAGAATGAGGTCAGAGAAACCCCAGTGGCTAACCTGGTAGGTGTTTCCCTATCTCCACCCTCAACTCTGAGACTCCCAACCCCCCAAAAAGCATGCCACATAGACCCAGGTTCACACCCCAGCTGTGCCTAGAAGGTGGCAGTTCCTCTACCCCCACCATCTGATACGTGCCCAAGCTCACGTTTACATGCAAAGCAGGTATTCACAGGTTGCTGATTTCTGCCAATCTCCGTTGTCCATTTCTTTCCCTCCCTCCTCCTCAATTTCTATTTAACCCACGCAGCTGCTATAATAAATGGGAATTTTTTGTAATGGGATTACTTGTCATGCTTTTCTCCCCGGGTCTTTGCCCGTTATTGCGCTGTAACACATGGGGAACCGTGTTTCCCCTACGAAGCCATGCTTCCAGAGCTGATCACACACAGAGCTATGACACTTCCTCGGGCTCTCAGGCCCACAGACATGCCTCCATGGGTGCCCGGTTTCAGGTCTGCCGCTGCTGCTTGGAGCATGCCAGCTCCCTCCCTCTCTGCAGTCCCCTCCATGCCGCCGCCATGGATCGTGCCTGCACCCAGGTGCTAGCCGGCCAGCAGCACACCTGGCCCGGTACAGCAGCTGGCCCAGTTCCCCCCCCCCCAAGTGACCCTGGGAAAACTCCAGCTAGACCCGTTCCTGTTCCTTTTTCTTTTTTTATTAAAACAGCACATTGCATGCATTCCTCTGTAACTGCCTTTTTTGTGTATATTCCACTCACGTTGCTCTAAGTTGAAATAGTTTGTTTAGTTTTATTCCTGGACAGGAGTCCAGCAGGTGCAATAACCATACTTTATCCATTCTTCCAATGAAAATGTAGTTGACTCATTTTCAATTTTAGGCCAAACTGCTGCCATGAATACTTTTCATAAATAACTCTTGCAACAATTGGGATGCAGCAAATAAAAGTTCATATCAAGTGATTTTTAACCAGACCTGGCAAGGAAAACATCCTCTGAGGAGGTAAAGTTTGAATTAGGGAGGGATAATCTGGCCAGAATGAATGGTATACACTGAAATCTGACACAGCAGGAAATTGCCCTGAAGGGTCCCTCTTAGGGTAACAATGGTTGAGACTGGGATGCATCAGGACAGTGACACTTGAATCAACATAGAAACATCTCTTCCTCCACTGACACATGTACTGTCCTCACTCCCATCTCTACCTGCCCGGCCTCTCTTCCTTGCCTGTGCCTGTGACTCAGCTGGAGGAATGATGGCTATACTCTATGCTAGTAGAATACAGACATTTCCTTTGAGAGAGACAAGAAAGGAGAAGGGCTGAGGTGAGCTACATGAGCACAAACCCCAAATTTTTCTATTGTGAATGTAATTCCTTTCCAGAACAGAATAATGGAAACATGTATTTACAGAGGAAAGACATGCCATAGTCTTAGACTTGTTAATATAACACAATACAAAGAAAATTTGTCTGAATCAAGATTATTTGGAGTTGATTACTCTCAAATTTATTTTGTAAATTTAATCAGGGGAGGAAGAGACAGATGGGATGTGCGGTGATTGATATCATGGACTAGTCGAGGTTAGAATATGAATCCTGAAGTCAGATGGCCTGTTTCTGAACACACACTCACTCTTGTTAACTGGCTGGGTCCATGGGTATGATATTTACCTCCCCAGTGGTCCATTTCTTCATCTCTAACTGTGACATCATAATCAAGCAGGTTGTGAATTCTAACTGATATATGAGGCGTTCAGAGTAACATCTGCCATCTCTAAGCGTCTTGTAAAATGTTGGCTATAGTTATTAATGGGGCTTCCTAGCACCAGCTGTTCTTTTAGACAAGTCACTTTCCCCTTTTGAGCCTTAGTTCCTTCTGCATTCAAGTTATGAAACATCCAAGACTTCTTAGTGGTTGAGTAGATGCCTCAGTCGTTAAAAGCACTTGCTTGCAAAGCCTGCTGGCCTGGGTTCAATTCCCCAGCCACCCATCGCATGTAACCAAACAGCCATTTGTTTGCAGCAACAAGAAATCCTGGGGCATGTATGCAACGCCCCCCCCCAATACACACATGCACTTTGTGCAAATTTTTTAAACAGTAAAGAAATATGTTTTATATGATCCTGCATTGAAAAATCACTGCCCAAATTTCTCTAGAAAAACCTACTATGGTCAAGTTTCGATAACACACAAGCTGAAGTAGATGAAGTTTGTCTATCACAGGCTACGGAGAACCCTAGCTTTGCTCAGAAAAATATCGGTTCCATTGTTTATGTACTATTCTATAATTCCTTTTTTTAAGATTTCAACAAATCACTTGTCTGAAGAAAAGCCATAATTCTGCTCTCTCCATGGCCTATGAGTTTAAAATTCACTTCTGTGAAAAATCTTTCATGAAAATGGTCTCATAAGTTTCCACACTGTTTTCTTTCTCTTTGATTTCAGTCCATATCTTTTACTCCATAGGGAAAAAAAACAACAACAAATGACTACATTTTT
The DNA here is from genome assembly GCA_004024765.1 of Zapus hudsonius. Lineage (NCBI taxonomy): Eukaryota > Metazoa > Chordata > Mammalia > Rodentia > Dipodidae > Zapus > Zapus hudsonius. Next base: position 13,884 of record PVHP010009045.1, read on the forward strand.
CCCTACTCAAGAAGGGTCACCACTTTACTTTATCTTGATGAGCACCCTAAAGTTTTATGAGAGGTTATTAATTTAAAAGCAGGATCATAGTGAGGAGTAGGGAAGAAATGACTTTAAGAAATAGGAATATGCTTTTTGGTTGCTATGACAACCATACATAATGTCTGTGTTTTCATTACTCTTTTCTTTTAGTAGCTTCTCTAATCGATCATCTGTTTTCTAAATTCACCTGGGATCATTTGATGGAATGCTATGGGATGTTAACAATACCTAAAAAAGCAATATCAATGGAGCAAGTATCTTGGGCCTGCTACCTCCCAAACATTTATTGGATGTGCAGTGTGTGTCATTTCATTGTCACCTTGTCTTTTTTTTTTTCTGCTGGAAGAAACATTGCCTAAACAGCATTGCTTTCTCAGTGATGCTGTATAAATCTGTGGGTGGGAGAGCTGGGCCATCGGGAAGCTCATTCTGAGTCAGAACTTCTACAAGGAGCACCTTTGGGATCACACGCATTGGACAAGAAGGGTAATTTGATCAATGTCATTTCATGGTTTGTTTTTAATTTTTTTTTTTTGTGTGTGTGTGTGTGCATATTTGTACGTGTGAGTTTGGGCCTGTGCTAACCACAGCATCCTTGTGGAGGGCAGAGGCCAATTTTTTTTTGGTTGGTCCTTGCCTTTACACTAAACTAGAGGAAGGTTTTCCTCTCTGTATTCTGTATTCTTGCTCTGTTGTGGTCCTTTGCTGTGCTCACAAACTTCCAGAAAATTTTATCTCCACTGTCCATTTTGTTATCAGTGTACTGGATTTACAGAAGTCTGTCATATCCTATAGTTTTTTTTATGTCTGGCCTGCAAATGGAACTCAGGTACTCTAGCATGTGGGGATATGCGTTAGCCACTTAGGCTATCTTCCTAACCCCTGATGTTTTCAGTAACTTGGGTCAATTTCACATAGTAAAACTAATTTGGATGACACAATAAGGTATGTTTCCACTTTGTAGGAGGGAATCCTGGCCTATGTACATGAAACTGATTGCTAAATTGGAGGAGAGAGGCACATATGTGAATAACATAGCTCATTTACTGACTGAGCAAGTCCAAGAAGAGACTCATAATGACTTGAAGGAAGCCAATGACTTACTTTCTTCAGTGTAAATTTACTATAGTAAAATGTCTCTGGTGTATAAGAGTTCTTTTTGCAGCTTTGTTTTGGCAATTTGACATCAACCCACACCAATTTAGGAGCATCTACTCTGTGCCACACTCTCTACTCAGTGTTGGGCTTACTGTAATGAACTGGACAGGACAGGAAATTTACATGAATATACATAGAAGAATGTCATGCGTTTGATTTTCAAAGGATATTATCTTTCCCAAATTTTCACCTTGTTAGGGAGTTCTTCAATATATGCAAAGCCATGTTCATTCCTTTAATGGCTGAGACATGCATCTGAGCTTCTAGGGTCAGGTTTTTCAAGGTATAATTGATTTGTCACTCCCTTACAATCCAACATTGCTGCCTATTTCATATCTAGGAACAAAAATTATGTGCACCCTGCTGACCTTTCTATCTCGTCTTCTGACAACTTCTCATGTTCTGTGGTACAGCTACTTCACACTGCTCTGGAAAGAAGAGGTGAATGTCAATGTAATTGATCATTATAGTCAGAGGTAGAAAGAAGGCTATTCAGTAGGATTTAAAAATATCAAGTTAAAACATTGTAAGCAGTTTGTAATAATATGATTGTTATTTCTCATGGAATGACTAACCCATGAAGATTATTTTCTCCTCTGGCATTCCTATCATTCTCCCCATGACTGTAAGAGTATGCCAGGTACTTTGCCAGGGAGATCCTCTGACATTTAAATATTATTATCAGCAGTAACAACAGCAATAACAGCAAAACCACAGGGAAATGCTAGTAACTTGTAACCAAAGCTGTGGTTTTTTCTACTTTTAGCAGCTCCTTGGCAGTTGGTTAAAGAGCTGCTTGAAGTTAGGTATTTGGGTTTTCTCAAGAGCAGACATAGACAAGAGAACACATTAAATGAAATGGAAAACTGGGGGTCCATGAAGACTGGTGTAATTTTCAGTGATGCAGCTAGATCCTCAGTTAGCTCTCAGTTTTTGAAGTTCTTTGCATGAGTTGTTTGTAATGCCAAAACAGTAAAAAGTGACAAAGCCAAGACAATAAGAAGGACATGAGTGCCAGGGCTCTTCCCACAACATCCTAGATGCCAAACCCCTTCAAAAAATAGTACATTTTTATTAAAGTAGACAACATTAAAACAAAAGCAAGAAAAAAAAACTCATCCTCCTCTTCCCATAGTGCAGTGTTGGTTTCAAGGTAAAGAACAAAGACATGTGCTGAGGTGAGCTACAGGAGGACTCCTTTTCCTTTTCTTCTTCTCAAACTAGATGAAAAAAGAAATATCAGAAATAGGATTCGCTCACAGACAAGTGAGCACAGGAATCTGCTGAACCTTGCTAGCACTTTCACAGAGAGACAGTACTTAGAATCTGCACATAGATTCTTTGCATGGGAGCAGCTTAACATAGTATGTTTTCACATCAAAGTGGGCCACATTCTATGGTGATAGTATTAATCTGCTTAGCCAGCCTTTATTTCACTGATAGTAAAAAGATTCAATGCAGGCAGCTGTGACTGAATAATCAATCAAGCAACAAGTGTTTGTTGTCTACTCACTGCTCATGATTGCCAAGTGCTAGGATGTAGGCCTGATGTAAGTAACATATACTAAGTGGAGTCTTCAAGGAGCAGGTGTCTAGGACCAAGCTTGTGTGAACCAATTAGAAGCCACCTTGTTTACATGAGCACAGCATGATGGGGGGGTGATAGAAAGTGCCACATTCTATGAAGATCAACAGGCTCTCCTGGAATGCTAACTGAGGACAGGTATGGATAGAAAAGAAACATGAAACTCTGTTCATAGGTGAAGCTTGGGAAAGAGTAAGCAATGGGATTGTTTAGTGCTGAGGGAAACGTGACTCTGGTGAAGAGATAAGGATGAGTGTGATCCTGAGAAATAGAAGGGAGGAGAACAAAAGAGAGGGAGGGTGAAAGAGGGGAGGAAACGAAAGAGAGGCTGACTGGTTCTGGATGCTTTAAATTCTAAACAGAAGAGAATTGTCACAAATTCCAACTGAATTGAGTTGTGGAGACTTAATTTGTCTTATAGCTTTCCTCTTCTCACAGAAAAAATCACTGATGATAAGCATAGTCATTTTTAGTTGTGGTTAATAGCGGTGGTTTATATTAGAGGGAGGTTGGGGCAGTGGACAAGGAGGGAGTGAGGAAAGAGAAGTGACTTCTCTTGATGATGGCGCTGTTCAGTCTATATAACAGATGGAAGATAACCCAGTAACAATGGATGTTCATGACAGCTACCTTGGCATGGTATCAACTCTGCTCAGAATTATTCTTGTGGAAAAATAGTGAATCTTCTCTCCAAATTCCACAATGACCACCCCCCCCAAAAAAAAAAAAGCCCATGTAGCCAGATGAGAGTAATAGCTACTTTTTTTGCAGGGCATGGAGAGGTCTGTGTAGTGTTTCAACTAGTCATAGGAGAGAAAGTCCAGACTAAGTGGCAGAGATATGGCCTAAAAGCCAGTAGGTGGTCCAAGAAAAAAGGAGAGAAGGAGAAAAAAATGCAATATAATTGTCTAGTGGCCCCAAAGTTTATTTAGGATGATGGAAAGTTCGAGAAACATCAAACACCACTGAGAATGTGCCAATCACCACTGTATTGTATGTTCACATTTGGTGCAGAGAGTAAAGGACACTTGCCTTCCAGTTGTACTTTCCTTCACTTTATATAAAACTCATCTTTCCCCGAGAGTTTAGTCTTTTCCTCTAGATTATGTGGATTTAGAGACTTGGATGTATCTGATGAGATTAAGCCTGCATTCGTCATTAGAGATGGAACTTCCTCCATAAATTAGAACATTGTAATTCTACCTCTGGTAAACAGGCTTAGATTGGTACACACAGAAACTCTCAAATGAACAAAGGAAAGTATTTGTGAAGCTAAGAAAATTCATAGTCTGCCAGAGACCTCAACAATAGAAATGGGGTGAGTGATGGAGAAAGCAAAATCAATGAAGAGTTTTCAGCCAAAGAACCAGCGAGGTTATTAAGGGCAGAAAGGAGAATTAGAAGGTCAGTTGGAAGGGGACTTAAAGATCTTCACTTTGAAAGGTTGTATTCAGAGAAAACTTTGTAACATGAGATGACAGGAACACACTTCCATTTTCAAATTAAATAGCGAGTTGGGAAGAGAAGGTAAAATATAAAGCCTCAAATCTCACTCATGTGAATCATTTTCCTAATTAATAAGTTAAAGCCTCCCCACCTGGCTTCTCCCTAATGAACAAAGGCAATTGTGTTATTGTTCAGGCTGGTGCAGAGCCTTTGATAACAACAGTTATTTGTACATTCTTTTTTTTTCCTTCGCTCTATTCTTTTTATACCAGTGAGCAATTGAGCCAAATCATTGTATTTCTCTTAACATTGAAAGAACTGGCAGCTCTTGCTTAAGCCTGACTGATTTATTCCATGTTCTTTCGTCCCACGGCAACTAAATTCTAGTTAAATTTATTCTTGAACAAAGGTAGTCAGCCTCTGAGAGATTCTCTTTTGAATGAATGACAGCAGACAGTTCTAAGACCATTCATTCGCTTATATCTGTTTGCTGTATCTTGACAGCTATTATCATGCATGTGGTTCTTCAGAACAATTTCAGCCAGTCGGCTGTCAATAGCAACCAACCAAAGGAGCATACTGCGGCAGGACTCTGCTTGCCATCCTGAATCTGAACCCAAACTTTCAGCCCTGCCTTAGTAGTCATACAAGTTCATTTCCAGAGACTGGCATGCAGGAATCATCCTTATTTGCAAGTAATGTATTAGTCAGAAGGGGACCAAGTGTATACGTATATGTGTGTGTGTGTATGTGTGTGTCCATGGGTTCATGTGGATGTGTGGCTGTGCGTACATAGGTAAATTTCTAGTTAACAAATTTGCAGAATTGGAATGTGTTGCCAGTCAATGTCATACCACTAGAAATACTGACACTACTTAGGGCTAAAACCTCCCTTGGGAGCCTTATGAGATGGTAGTGTGGTATCCTTAAAAGGCATTGAAGAGAAAGTGCCAGTGACTAATACTAAAACAACTTCCTTCATCAGCACCATGGAGCAAGGTCAGAGAGAAGAGATGAGAACAGCTTCACCTCCCATTGAGCTGGGTAATAGAATTAATGAAGTCCCAGCCAGGAAAATGTCTCCAGGGGGGAGTAGTGTTGGCAGTCATCAGGCTGTGGCTAGGGATTTCTATTTGGTTAGCTTTTATTTTTTTTAAACAATTTTCATGGGTTTCTTCATTACATTTAATGGTCACAAAGTACTTGTGACATTTCCATCTTATAGATGAGAACACTGAGGCTCCATAAGGTACAGGAACATATCCAAAATCCAGGAGCTGGGAGACGGAAGAGAGGGAGCCATGAGCCTGATAATTGCAAACCCAGGATTGCACTGCACTGGCCATTCTCCTTTTCCTCTTGTTGATACCAGGGGAAGTTCAACCTTGATGTTGGCAGACTTTCCTAGATGAGACAAGAGAGTGGAGCTCAGTGTGAACCCTATACCCCCTTATCCCTCCCTTGGGATACTTCAGCTTATTGCTTCTTGCTCATGTAGATGGCTATTTTGATTTAATTGTATTTATTGGAAATAAAATATGATGCTGTACTCCTGAGCAGAAGCTGATGGTTTTGTGGAATTTGTTATATATTTATGAAGACTCTCAATATGGTACGCTTACCTTGAAGAGCTACATGCTATACAAACACTAAAAGGAAAGCAATGCATTCAGAATCTCCTAAATTCCAGTCACTTTCATAGCTATTTTGCAGAAACACTTTTAATTCAATCTGTGAAACAGAAAAAGTCATCTTTAATGCTTTTGTTTTGTAGTGCAAAACTGAGCTTTCAGGATGCATTATTGGTTCATGTCTGCACAGGTAGTAAATGGAGGCAGATTTAAAATCCCGGTATGGCCAACACCAAAACCAGTCTTTATTACTTTACTTATTCAAATACTCATTATATACAATATGTTGCCATTTAAAAATTACAGAGTTCCAAGTGGGCCTACCTGCCAAATGCAAGAAATCAGAGACGGCTGTAGGGCCTGGACCAGGCCTTTAAGCAGAGGCAGAATTGGAGCCTGAGGGTGGAGGGTGAGAGTTCGGAGTGGGAAGAAGCACAGGTGAACTGAGGCAGAACCAGGACACCTGCCATGCACAGAGGTCATGGTTAGCACAATCTCTCTTAAGTACGCTTCTCTCTGTCATCAGAAAATTATCCCCCTTTCTTACTTTCTTGACAAATTATCCAGACCATAGAATGGCTATGTAATGTAGAAACTACTTAAAAGAGGATTTAAGATACAATAAACTGAAAGAAATGCAATGTCATGTAACCATTAAAACAACATTCTAAGGACGTCAAAGTAACAGTGCAATCATAACATGTGTTAAGTCCAAGGAGCTACATCCTGGAGAAAGGGAATTTTAAACATGGTGCTGATTGGAAGAGAATTACAGTTAGGAGTAAGTTCATTTATTATTGGGCCAAGACACATAAGGAGCAATGCCCTAAGTATCAACTTTGAATCTTGAGTCAGTGAATTTCACTCCATATCTCTTACGTAATGGCAAGATTTCATCCACTTTCCTTGAGGAGCCCGTGTAACATGCACAATTTTTATTTGTAGTTATCCATGTCCTCTGAATCATGAGCCCATTGGAAACAGGAGTGAAAGAAAAGCCACCACAGCTGTGTAAATCATATCGAATACTGAGAGACTCACATGAACAACAGGGAAGGAAAGGCCATTGGCCCAGGGCTCTGTGTGGTTCAACGCCCTGCTGCTATTTATGGCAAGCAGAGTGCTTACAAGTGTTCTCCCAATTTGCTCATTAGTTCCTAACAGATCTCTTAGAAATGTTTTTCTGTCATGGACAGAGCATGTCCCTTCTGCTTGGAATTGATTCATTAATACAATTATCTTGAGGTCACAGATCCTCCCTTATATCTGGGATGCAAGGAAATGCCCACAATTAGAGGAGATACAATCCACATCCATCAAAAGAAGTGCCTTGGCAATGAGCACCACTGTTGTGTCCCCTCCTTCTGGGGTTTCATAATGAGCTGGAGACATGAAGACAGGCGGTGTTCAGACCCGCAAGGAAGGCTCCTAACGAAGACTGCTGACTTCATCCCGGAGGCTAAAAGTGGTTTAAAACGGTGACTGGGATGTGAGCATCACAATGTCCTTCTCTTTCAGAGGTCAACAGAAATCCAGAGCATTTTAGCTTCGCTATAAAATTTGATTATCTATATAATTTGATTGAAATTTGATTATCTGCAATTCAAGAACTTTAACAAAGTCAATACCTGTCTACCTGGATTTATTTATTTATTTATTCATTTATTTATATTTATTTTGTGTGTGTGTGTGTGTGTGTGTGTGTGTGTGTGTGTGTGTGTGTGGTTTCTGTAGTGACCAAAGTATTCATGGTGCTACAGGGAATTTTCAAGTTTGCTGAAAATAGACCTAAGAAGTCTGAGGAAGTTAGATTTTTCAGACTTGTCTACTAATTTTATCTAATTATAATATTTAAACTTAGGGGCAGAAATTGAACAATATATTATTTCTGTTCTCCCTATTCCCTGATTGAGTGAAATGATTATTTACTTAAATCATTGGAGGTCAAGATTAAAGAAAATATATAGTGAAAAGAATATTGTGACCTCAAGGTACTTCTAAAGCAAAAACTTGTACAAGAAGGAAAGAAAAGGGACATTAGGTTAAAATGAAGACAATGAAGTCAAGCAGAGATAAATGTGATTTTAGATAAGTATTTAATAAGATTGAATCATGTTTAATCATGTGTTATGGACATTACCCAATATGTTAGCTTATTGGCAAATCACCTTAGGGAAAAAAAGTAAGGAAGAACATTCCAATTTAGAAGCATTGGTGGCATTTCTTTTGGGGTTGAACCGTTTCCCGTAATGACGGTATAATATAATCTTTGTCAATTACCTCCTCTGAGAGCTAGGGATGTGTGCCACCTTGATAGAAATGTTCAAATCCTATTAAACTTCTGTTATTGTAGCTGAGAAAAAAATAAAACCAAAACCAAGATGCAATTATCCTATTAAGACACAAATGACCAGGTGTCTCTGGCACTGAATTAGTTTTCCTATTGTGAACAAGAAAAAAAAAATGACTTCAAGTTGGCTTAAGCCCATTCTAGCCTGTATTCACCTTTATTGGTAGCTTCCTAGCCTTCTTATGCAGCTCCAAAAGGCACATTTTCAGATTCAGTTCATGCCTAGACATATTTAATGATACCTTCCATATGCACAGAGGTTGTAGTCCCCACTAGGGAGGTGAGTGAAAGTGACTAGCAAGAGCTATCTCTGCTTCACTTTCTTTCTTAGTTTCTAAAGTTAAGATAGGAGGAAATTTTTAGGATTTTGAGATATTGCTTCTTGGGACTGTGGCAATGACTGCAGCTGCCTGAAATATATATATATATATGAAACTGTTATTTATTACTCAATAGAATTTATAAGAAAACTGTAAGTTTGGTGTATCTTCAATATTTTTGGGAAAATTAGCCATTCATTGCAATGTTTGTGGAGGAAGGAGAGAAAAAAACACTTTCTGTGGCTCACTCTGTGGCTCTGTGTGTTAAAGAATGTTTAATATTCAAACCGACTTTGCTGAATTGGTGGGTATTTTTTTTTGTTGTGGTAGTTTGCTTGTTTCTGTCATGTATCAAATAGAAACCATGGGGCTGGGAAGATAGCTGAGTGGTAAAAGACACTATCTCTCAAATAAAAATCAAAAATTATTTCAGTATACCCTTCAAAGAACTCTGTAACATAATCTTATGAAATATTTATGCATGCTCAGGAAAATCAAAACAAACAAAAAAATTTGAAATTCACAAAAATCTTAGGATCTGAATATTAGATACTAGCATATGTGCAGATTTCTCCTTTGATAATTTGTGTATTGGCTTTCATATGAATGTATCCATATGCTCATAACCATCACATTTTGTGAGAAATATAGGTTGAATTTAATATTATTGTTATAGTCATGAATTGTAGGGATAGATACAACCTGATTTGTTATAAGTGTATAATTAGACTGATGTAGAAGTTCAGTTGTCTGTGTACTTTACAAAGCGTCCATTGCAAAGCAGGCCTGACCAGTGTGGATAGGAAGGCTCTGTCCTCCTCTGAGCAAGAATGGCCAGGTAGAAATTGACCCCACCTTCTATTTGTAATGTTTAAGCAATATGCATGTGGGAATAGTCAAATATCACTGTAATCCTTGAGATTTCTACCTGTGCAAATGGTTCTATTTCTTTTATAATGATGATGATGATGATGATGATTAAGTAGAAACTTTGTATGAACAAGTCATGTGTTGGTACCATCATTTCTCTCCTCCCTGCCTCTGTTCCACTGAGGGCCCTCCTCAGTGGGATTGTTGTATGCACTATGGGATTGAGGGCTATGAGTTGTATGAATAGCATTCAGTCATTGGGTGGGGGACAATGCCTCTGGATACTCTCCCCCTATCCTGGCTTTTACAATCTTTCGCCCCCTTCCACAAATCCCCTGAGCCATGATGGATGACTTTAAATCTACTGTATGCTGTGCTCTTAGCAACCTCTGGAATTCTGTTTTGGAATGCTTTCAGTATCCTCAGTGTCTGTCTTCATAGTCCTGGCTCAGGTTGACAGTCTTGTGGGAGCAGCACTTTTGTTCATCTTACCACTTCCTCTGTGTTTCATCTGGGCCCCAGTGTATGATGGTTCATCTCATACCAAGGAGTCTGCTATCATTTTTGGTCTTGTTGAAAGAATTAGGTTACCCTCAGTTCTGGCGGCCTTCTGAAAAATAAAAACAGATTCTCCAACAGAGAATGAGATCATCATAAATTAAATGTGAGAAGTATTGTTAATTTTGTGAGATTATAATGTATGTAGCATCTCTTTAGGTCCACGGTTAGTGGAAGCTTCCTTTTGCAATCCAGATTCTTGATCTACATAGGATTTTGGCTTGGATCCCATTTCCAGTTATGGATCCCTTGCCCCCAAGCAGATTTCTTAGCTAATCAGAAAGTCATGTTGAGTGCCACTATTGTGCAGGTATGTACATCTTATCATGCTGGTTGCAGTCATATAACAGTGCCTGCAATTTCTTCCAACATTGCTGGCCAATTTCCCCTGGCAGCTCATGTAGCACTTTCCAGCACTATACCAGCTAACCATCTGGGAGCTGGCTTCCTGTCAGTCTAAAGCTAGGTCTCTTGATGTTGTATGTTGGCAGTCTGTTTTCTTCTGCAATAGCATCTTGGGTTTTACGTTGTGCAGGTAATCAAGTGCTTTGACAGAAGCCTGTTTTATTTTGGGGACCTCGTAGGTCTCTCGCATCAATGTGGGTAGTACCTGATTTCTGGTATTGGGAGTTACAAGCCAGATCCATATGTATTAAGGTTAGTCTTCATCCCATCCTCTTCATGGAATTTCTTAACAGATGATATCCCCATATTCTTTTTGAAGGTATGTATTTTAGCCTACTGTGCAGGAGTAAGGATTCTTAGGTATCTATTCATTTTAGATCTAGTTTTGTGTATATCTCTCCCTCCCACCCTCCAATTCCCTCACCCCAAAACAAAAATATGCATTTTGCTGTTGATTTTAAGAAATCTTAGGAAGAATGGTCAATGTGGGACAAATCTACTCTCAATAACTTCGTCTTGCCATAAAAAGTCTGATGCCTCTATTGACCAAGTGAGAAAAAAGCTATCTGCTCTTTTGTAAAGAAATAATTACACATTTCATACACTACCTGGTTATTTCCCAAGTTTGGCTGGTCTTCTCTTTTGTTTTTGGTTTGTACCTCTAGTCTAACACAATACATCAAGTTGATAGAGCACTGATCCATAGTAGTAAGTCTCTCTCTCTCTGTCTCTCTCTCTTTCTCTCTCCCTCTCCCTCCCTCCCTCTCCCCCTCTCCCTTCATGTATGAGTTTGTGTGTATGTTTTTACACATATTTCTCCATTGGTGAACATTTCAGCACTCACATTAAGTTGATCTCCATTTCACAAGCAGAGGCAGGCAGGGAGGAGCTGATATGATCAAGGGTTCATATATGTTCTCAGTTTTCTATGTGCAATTATGTGCATATGATTCAGGCAATTTCAGTGACCAGCAATTCAGAAGGAAAACATGTATCTCAAGTCTGACCTATTTTGATTCTGTTGTATGACAACTACCTGAGGCTTTTTCTATAACATTCCTGGTCTTAATATTGAAACCAGAGGTCAACAGGAAATGAGGTTTAAGCATGCCTCAGAGTGCCTTGTCTCCATTGTAGAATGTCTTTAATTGAGGACCAGTTTGGGAACATGTCAGGTGTATTGAGTCATCCACTTTTCTGTTCTTGAGACTGTTGAAACAACAACACATATTTCTTGGGCACACCAGCACTGATGCCTATTGCAAATTAGTTTTTATGTGTCACTAAATTCTTACTATGACCCTCATAGGTTATGGTGTCTCCAGTTTTCAAGAACTAGAAGGAGTAATGTATTCAAGCCAGCTAGTTAATGTCTGACACAGCAGAGACTGAGACCCCAACTTCCTATCTCTGAGTCTGTAGTTTAATCAATAAGCTATAAACTATAGATTTAAGCTAAATGAAACATTCTAAAAATATCTAGCAATATCTTCAACACTAGACACATGCAAGATTCTTATTTATAATCTCAACATTGTTATCTTATATTTTATTTGTATATCTCTTGTGCAATATTATGGAATAATTGCTTGTGTGTGAAAATGAATTTTGACATAGTCTCTGACCACATAGTATTCAGTTTCATAACTTCAACTCACTATGTTAAGGTTACTTACTTGGGATTATTTTCTTTCTTTTGTTCATGTGTGTTTTGTATGATGTGCATATCTGTCTATATGCATGTTCATATGCTTGGGCAAAAATACAGTGCATGTGAATGTGGAGACCAAAGATTGACATCAGATACCTCCCTCCATTGCTTCCCACCTTACTTTGGAGACAGGGTCTCTCATTGAATCTGGTGTTCCCTAATTCAGCTATATAAGCTAAGCAACTGGACCCAGGGCTCCTGCTATCTCTTCCTCCTCAGAGCTGGGATTATAGGCTTCTGCCACCATGCCTGGAATTTTATGTGGGTACTATGGATCCAAACTTAAGTTCTTATGTTTGTATCAAGTGCTTTGCCAATCAAAACATCCCTAATTCTATTGAATTAGTTTTCAAGAAGTCATAGAGCCATTGATTTGATTCCACTTTAAAATTATTTATTTATTTGTAAGAATAAAGAAAGAGAGAGAGAGGGAAGAGGGCCTCTTGCCACTGAAAATGAACTTCTACATCTATGTGCTACTTTGTACATCTGACTTTACATGGATGCTGGGGAATTGAACTCAGGCCATCAGTTGTGGGCCAAACAGTGCATACAGGTGTCATTTAAGTCAGATGCAACTTCCTTGAGAATGTTTGTCATGCAGCTACCTGACAAGTTGGAAGCTGATTTTGTTCTGTGAATACTTTGGGCCTCATTCAATTCTGTTTGTTTTCTCTCTGTTATTTTTTTCAATGTTTCTCTGCCTCATGGTGTTTATATCTGAGAAGTACAAGAAAGAGAGAGAAAATGGAAATCGTGAGTGGAGTAAAATCTCTTTCTTGTCTGGAATGTGCAAGAAATAACACTGGACTGAAGGGCTTGTCAAAATTCTGTGTGTTCCTCTCTTACACTAACCAAGATGATATAAGCAACAGTGGGCAACCCCTCATTACTCCTCCCAAATTGGAGGTTTCTTTCTTCTTCATGACCAATTCATTGCTTATCCCTAGCTAAACTTCGGCTTTATTTTGGATCAAAAGTGTATTTCATGTATTTATTTATTCATTCACTCATCCATTCATTTTCTCTTAGCCTGCAAAGTGAAGGTAGTCACTATGAAATGGCTCAGGGGTTTCATCATGCCATTGTACCATTAATAGCAAAACTCAAGAAAATGAGTAGATAAAGCTGCTTCAGACATAGAAAGAAGTATCAAAATGCTAGAGTGATTCTCCATGTGTCCTAGTCAGCCACACACCACTGGAAAAACCTCCACACCAGGCACTGTTATAGGAGGAAGGAATCAATTGAAGTTAAAGATCTGTGAGAAATTCCATAATGATGAAAGAGGCAGGCCTACTTTCACAGGATAAAGGAGAGAGAGAGAGAGAGAGAGAGAGAGAGAGAGAGAGAGAGAGAGAGAGAGAGAGAGAGAGAGACCATTACCAATACCATACACACATACAAGCACACTCACATGCACACACACAAACACACGCACGCGCGCACACACACACACACACACACACACACACACACACACACACACCAACAAAAGAGGCAGGAAGAAGGAATAGAAGAAATTCTCTTTCCCTCCACCATCCTTACATCCTGCCCCTACTGAGAGGGACACACATTCTGGAGGAAAGTCTCACTCTGGAGGAGGGACCTCCTCCTTTATTTAATCCTTTCTGTAAGCAACTTCAGAGTCCCACCCAAAATTACTAAACAGTTGACTATAAAACTTAACTATCATAAGTCTACCCTTTGTCAACTTGACATCAAACAAAATTTCCAAACATCATACTTAATATACAAATGAAGAGAGTAAAAAAAATCATAATTCCTCCTAACATGATTTAACTATCCCATGTACAACCAGAACTGCATAATCTGTCTCAACACAAGGCAAGGTCCATTAACAATGAGTTTTGTAAAATCAAAACAGGTTACATACTTTTAACATCTATTGGCACAGAGTAAATATTCCTTATTTCTATGAGGCAAAACAGAGAAATACTAGACCAATATAACCTCCACAACCATTAGGTAAATACCTAACATCTGCAGTTTATGTCCTATATCACAACCAGTGACTGACGGTCTCTGGATTTTGCAATTCCACTCCTCCAGCTTGACTGAGTACCTGGAGAAAACTTCCATCCCTAGCCAACAGCACTCCAAGATAGCCATTGCACAGTACTGGTATATCCAAACCATCTTTGAGTCTCCATTGCAAACTGAAGTCCATCTTCCAAAGGCTTCACTTACTGATTGGGGACTTTACACCCTGTTCCATATACTGCATCAGAGCAGTGACTCCTGAACTGTGTGCAATTCATGACCCACTCCATTCATTCATTTATCATGTTTCCAAAAGCAATAGCAGGTATGCTAGACACAGCCATGCTGTTAATTCAGGGACAACATAAACCTTGATAAACCTGCTCCTTCCTTTCACCTATCTATTTTTAAGAGTTTGCACAGTCTACCATTCAGTCCATCCTGGGTGGAAACACCTCAGGCACGCTTTCCATTGTTTCAATGTAATACAGTTGGGCCATCCTTTTTAGGATTGCTAATGTGTTGACAATAGCAAATTCATTAACCTAAACCCAGTCTTTGTGCCAGTTAAGTTAAAATTGCTTTGATTTTTTTTATCAAGTTTAAATCTTAAAATTCTCAGTTCCATATAATTAGCCATGCACAACAGTTGGTAAATTAAATTCAACCCTGATCAAACTCTCTGGGCACAAGTAGTTGAATATATCCACCCCTTGTTCCAGTAATATAGTTCTGATAAAGCTATATTCTCTATAGTCTCTCCTTTCCCTTAGAAAGTTCATAAGCCAAAACTCCAAGTGCAATTCTCTCTGCACTTCATGTTTCCAGTTCTCACCAGAAGAGTCCATAAAATTTGGCTTTCTGCTCAGGAAGGTATCTTCAACTGCAAGTACAAAATCCATGTCCATTTCTCTAGCACACAAGTTCCAGAAGACCAAATCCATATGGTCAGATTCATCTTAGCAATATCACCATACTCTCTGGTATGAAAACTATGGTCGTCATCCATAAGCTACTGGGATGTACCTCCAAACCAGGCACATTTATGGGAGTAAGGGATTCATTGAATTTACAGATCTAGGGCAAGTTCCATAATGGTGAAAGAGGCTGGCCCCATTTCAAAGGTCTAAGCAGAGAGAGAGAAGCCATCACCAACATCACACACACACAAACACACACACACACACACACACACACACTCAAATGCTACACTGTCTTTTATCTATAATCCATCTTCATAGCTTCTTTCCACCTCTCCTGTTTCAGCCATTAGGCCAACAAGAGCCTCAGAACTCTGGTATTCCTTCTTCTCTCTGCTTCTCTTTCTGAGGTGAAAAAGAAATGAAAATCAAACTTCTGATCATTTTACTTGAAGGAAAACTAAATAGAAAAAAATACCATGTTTGACCAGAGTTGAGAAAGGCAGGCACTTTGGTCACGTTGGGTCAGAGGCTGACAGAGAGATGGAAATAAAGATGTCATTTGGAAGATTATTTTCCCCATGAGGTGACCTTTTTTGCCCTCAGGAATAGACAAGACTAGCACCAGGCTCTGTAGCACTTGTCATTCTTGGCATGAAGTACACATATTCCTAGAGCTACCTTGTATCTGCCCTCTGCCCCTTGGGACATGCCCTTCTACCAACTAATTTCTGAACAAAGCAGGCTTTCATTTTCTCTATCATTTTGACTTTTTGTTACTTAAGTAATATGTGATTACATTTTTCCTTTTATTCCATAGATAAACGATATATGAAAATACTTTCTGAAATGACAGCCCCTCCCCTATGTCCAAAACATGGTCCTTGTATCAGCGGAAACCACTGTGTGCCTCTGATCTTATTTTTGCATTCTTGTGCTAAATGATGTTTATGTAGAGAACTAAAAAGTCCATTTCCATAATCATCTTCAAATGGTACATACTATTATGTAGTTTTGTCTTTTCTGTAAGTGATATATCCTGGGTATTAATGTGAAGTCACCGAAAGAATATCCTATGATTTTTACTGTACCTTGGTGCTTTATAATATAGCTACATTACATTTAACTATTTCACTTTTAAATTATTTCCCTCCAGTCTTCACAATAATGTGCCAATAGGCACCATCTAACTTTCTCTGTTGTACTTTTCTTTAAATAATATAAAATCTAGATGGGATGGTCTCAAACACACCTTTGAAAGAAATTTGCTCTTGAAAGCCCAACTCCTTGATTAAGAGCCAGGAGGATTCTCACATTGGTAAAGTTAGCTCTGGGCTGCTGCCTTGCCTGTGACAGGCACTTATTCATATTTTGGCTTTATGAAAAATAGCTGCTAGGATGAAGATAAAGTGATTTATTTTCCTACTTTATGCCAGATACACCTATACATGTCATCTTATGGCAATGCAGTGAGACCAGAGATAATGTTCTCAGCCTACCAAAGGAGGTCAGACATACGAAGTGACCAGCTAGGGATTCCATACTGAGTGATGCACTATAAATTTAAATTCCCTCCTGCACAGACACTCACAAATTTTACAATGCCTTGTTACCTACTTAAATGAGCTTTATTTTC
>PVHP010009045.1:30619-51581 GCA_004024765.1 Zapus hudsonius
TATATATATATATATATATATATATATATATATATATATATATATATATATATATATATATATATATATCTTTGGTCTCCTCTTCAAGGAGCAAGTTACATGAAGAGATGTTCTGTGGAAATTAAATGGGCTTGCTTGAATGTGGTTAGACTGCTTTCTGCATTTTCAGTTGTAGCAATTTGGTACCAGTGATGCATGGCTGGTTTAAGCAAACGTGCTTTGCCTCTCAAATTAGTCATCTCTGGTTTTGAGGAAAAATTATACCTTAGAGGAATAACAGGTGGAAAGGGTCTTTTAGCTTATACTATATGTTAAGAGATGCCAATGGTTGTAAATTTGCTTCATCCCTCTTTTGAGTGACCTCTTTTAGAAGTCTTTGACCTCTTTCTATAAACTAATGAATATCATTGCTGTGATTTTCTTAGGTATATTTTTGCATAGTTGAATTTGCTAACCTAAATCAGACTTTTTCCAATGGAGAATAGAATTATATTATATAGTCACTTTTTCCTAGGCACTTTCCTATAGGTAATGTTTTTTTATTAGTTTCTTTCTTTGTTGTGGTTATTTATTTATTCATTCAACAAATATTTTACCTGTCTTCTATGTCTATAGCACTGTGGAAGACGTATGATGCGTGATGACACAAGGTACATCACATCTAGTACTTCTCTTCATAAAGAATGACTTCTAATTTTTTTGATTATTTACAAAGTTAACCCCGATTTAAAGTAGAATGACAATAATAACACAGATATGTTACAAGTCAGACCACGTTAGAGTAAATACCTGGTAATCCCACAAAATATTCTAGGTTTTATCCTCCTAAAAGACAGTCACCTGTTAGTCACCTACATCAAAATGAGGTAGAAGTCAAACAAGGCTTTCCTAAGTGAGAGCAGATTCCAGTTAACTATAATCAGTCTTAACCTCTAAGAAGAAAACACCACACAGACACTCCAGGTCCCTACACTCTCTACCACTATGTTTCCTTAATTATCAATGCATTCATTCTTTCATTCAAATGAATTGCTTTTGACTTAATTTGTTGCATATCTACCTGTTTGGTCCTCAAATCACATGGAAAATAACTTCCATGGGTAATCTTTCTTTGGAACTATGCATAAGCCTTTCCAAATATTGAGCATCTGTAGTACCTTTTTCTTATATGGCTTTATAGTTTCCTTATAACATTCGTATCTCTCCCTCTCCCCCTTCTTTTATCCCTTTCTGGTTTGACATAGGGCCCCATGCTGACTCAGGCATACATGGAGCCTCAGATATCCTAGTGGCAGTATCACAAGGAATCAGCACTTCCAGATCTCTCCTTTGCTTTGATTCTAAGAGAGTCTAAGTAAATCCAAGCACATTACAACTAATCCTTTAAAAACCTTCTAACCTGTACTGGTCATAGTTTTCTGACCTTCCCGCATAGTACCTAAGCCCCCAAGAACACCGTGTCTTCCTTAATCAGTATATCCGCAAAACCTACTACAATCTCTGAATATTGAACATCTGATTTCTAGATCAGCCTCTCTCAATACTTTGTAATGTGTCTTTCATATCTTAGCTAAGAGATCATTTCATGTCCTAATACTTTCCTGACTCTTCATATTGGAGTCACCCCTAAATTTATCCTCAGAGCTCAATTCCTCATTTAGGCGAGGCATTTCAGAGTCCTGAACATAGCTATCTGCACAGTACTCTTTCAAGGCATGCTAACTGTTGTTATATTTTCTAAACATGCATTGGGTTTGGGGTCAGTGTGTCTTTTATTTATGGATTCCTTTGAATATTGTCATCAGTATTTAGGCCAATATGGACACTGCTTAGTTCTCCTTAGGTATGCACTTAGGTATGCACCTGAGGGCATAATGTATTTGGCAACTGGTAATTTATTGACTCGGGCCATAAACTCCAGACCTAACTTTTCATATAATCTAGTCATTTTATGTCTTTTAAAAAGGAAAGTAACACCCAAGGGAACAGATAGAAAGTCCCTGCAATCAGAATGTTTTGGTGGTTGGGGGGGTGCTGAATAAAGGCTGTGGCGGTTCATATATGGTTAAGGGTTTTCCTCAAGTGACAAATCCTGGAATGCCTTTCAGCCTTCCTCTATGGTATGACCATCTCTGAGTTTTTCTTGGGAACATCACACTCAAGTGCCTTCATCTTGCCCCACCCTCAGCCCTAAAGTTTATAGTAGAGGAATTTACAATATGCAGATCCTCAATGACTCTGAACTGAAGGTATGGCATTTGCTTTGACCAGAAACAATGTTTCTGAAAACCCTATACCTTTCAAGACAACAATACTCAATGTCCAAACTTTTTCTAAAACTAGTAGGTCATTGGGACTTGTATCATATTAGAGCTGCTAAGCCAGAAACATATATACCCAAACAACCTGCATAGAATCTGTTTGACTATAACCCAACAGCAAGGAAAACTAAGAGATGAGGTGATGAGGTGATACTAAGTCCTAATAGCATTCTTCTGCACGTGAATCAATCTTCAGATCCACTTCAATTGCACAGTTGTGACAGCAAGCCTGTCCATCTGTTGTTTGAACTCTACAGAGTTGGATTTCTGGAATTTGTATTTGTAAGGTTTCTGACTCATCCATGAAGGCAGAGAAAAAAAAACACATGTTGGAAAACTTTTGTCCGAAGAGATGATCTACCTTTGAGCCAACTCACGGTGAATTATCGATGTGTTGTATTTTGAGACTGCTCTGTTGATGGAGGCATGTGATATTGGCCACAGGTGCTTACAAGAATGTAGCCTTTGAGTTATGCATGAAAATACACAACATGACATTGTAATGGTCAATGGATTCCTCTGTGGGATTTCCTTCTCAGCCTCCTACCAAAATGCAAAAACCTACGCTTTCAGATGGCATATTTCATCAATGCAAGCAGAAGTCCAAGCAACAGATGCTTCGGGGACCAAGGAGAAAGGAGATCTCTCTATTTCTCCAACAGCAACAATCAACAACTCTGATGACACATTTTTCCCACTGAACATATTGAGCAGAGAAATGTAGTTTTCAAGCCTTAGGCACTGCATGGTATTTAAAAGAAAGAAGATCATAATCAGTATTTTTGTAAAGAGAGTTCTTATGCAGAGGAAACTGCTTACAAAAAAATAGAATGAGCAAGAGAAGTCAAGATGTGCTCTGTGGATTTCACAGGCCTTGGGGATGGGCAAGACCTCTAGGGTTCTATGTTTGTCTAGAGAGTATATATATCAATAAATATTAAGCTGGAAAATTACCCTACAAATGACAAAAGCCCATCTAAGCTAATTAATTGCACATGAAAGACTGTGTTAGCATCAGCTAGAAACCAGGTGAAACCCACAGAGAATGTGACAAGATGAGCAAGACCCGTCAACCTGTGTCTGGACTGTGGACACAGACACCGAGGACACTCAGAGTGTTTCGAAGCAGAGTTACAGAGCTGCTAAGAGAACAACACTACAGTAGCAGTAAATGTAATGCAGGGGTGACTATTAGCAGAGCAGAACTAACTCATGTTCTTTCTCTCTCTCTCTGCCTGTGATCATTTTAAATTAAAAGGGCCATCTAAATTATGAATTCAAGGTATAACAATCAACAAATCATAAAAATGACACAAGACTCTGATCCTATCCTGATAGGCTCAGTGTGTCTTCCACGATTGCCTGGGCTGTGGTTAAGGAAAGGAGATGAATGTACAGAGAAAGACTGAGATAGAAATAAATTGCATCTGTGGTGTGTTGATGCTATTTTGCTGACAGAAGACTGATAAACACCCATTCAGGCAATATTAATTATAATTTTTGTGACTCCCCAGTTAGGTCCACATAACACTAATAAAATATTTTAGGCAGGGGTTGCAAGATATTTTTCTTTACACAAAATGTGAAGAATTCATATTAACTTTCACAAAAGCAGAAAGGAGGCTAAAGGGAGATGGGGAAGGCATATGAGGGAGGGGTAACAGGAAAAATGGAAGGGAAACAAAAATTTCCTTAGGAAAAACTCCATACTTTTTAACAGACTCACTCTTTGTGTGTGTTTGCAGCTGATTCCCTCGGTGTGGAAATGGCTGAAGAACCACAATGCATAGCTTTGCATTTAATAGGTAGATTCTGGCTTTAGGAGGCTTTGCTTGTCTTTCTGTTATCTTTTGAGTGCTAGAGTAAATCTCTAATGAAATGCCTCCTGAGCTATAAGAAGCAAAATGAAACACCTTGAACAAATCCCAGTCAGATTTCCTTTTCACATGTAACTCCAAGAGTGATATCGTGAAAGCATCAAATCCCAGTGATCTAAGCAGAAGTCATCCCTCAGAAGATGAAGGCTGCTTGTTCTATATGTCCTGACCAGATCCTCAACTTTACCATCAGAGGAAATCTCAAGTTCAGCATTAGGAAGGAGAGACATGCTTTGTGTTCACATGAGAAATGCCAGACTTTTATTCTTTCTTCACTTTAAACCATCTTACAACATAAAAAGATCCACAGTGTCTTGAATATTGTGTCAAATTCATGGTACTCCAAGAAGCAAGTACAATAATAATGGTTTAGCAACTCCGAGCATCTAAAATGCAATGACTGTTCCCAGCCATGCATCCGTTCCTTCTTCACTTGTGATGAAACAGTTACAGATTATGTGTTGCAGTGTGATGATTCATAAGAGAAAATGGCAAACAGTAGACATGCTCTTACACAGAAAGATCCTTCTTTTGTTTCCATTGCTAGTGCGTTGTGAAAGCACAATTTGGATATTTTATATCTACAAGCAAAGGCAATAGGTAGAATGACTATAAATCAGGGATTGTAAACTGGGAATAGTGATCCAGTAAGAGTTGATAGGGAATAGTAGACCTTGTAGTTAACTGAAAAGTGTCATACTTGAAGACATTACACTCACATTTACCTTATAGAATATTGAGTACATAAATTTCAGACACACCAAGAAACATATGCACAGTTACTTAATATTCTTTTTAAAATATTATTTATTTATTTATTTATTTATTTGAGAGAGAGATTGAGAGTGAGAGAAAGAGGCAGACAGGAAAAGAGAATGGACATGCCAGGGCCTCCAGCCACTGCAAATGAACTCCACACACAAGCACCACCTTGTGAGTCTGGCTGTACATGGGCACTGAGGAATCAAACTCAGTTCCCTAACTACTAAGAAATCTCTTCAGCCCTTGACTTAATATTCTTAAGTTTTAAGTTATTGTTTTCATTTAAGATTTTGTCTGTCATTCTCAGCAAAAAAAAAAATGTATTTTCCTATGTAAGGAGAATTTCAAAATAACACTAATAATCTTGGCAAATAAATTTTTGTTCTTATATGGCATTTCCTTGTTCTTTCTCCCTAAACTTGTGTAGGAGTCAGATCTTAAAATAATGTCAGGAGAGAGTAATCAGGATACAGCCCACTAACTGCCAAAGTCCTGGGCTAGAATGGATGCTCACTCCTCTGAGAAATGTTGAGCTAGAATAACTAAAGATAAAAACTGCTCCCACAATGAGATGACTCTTTTTTTTCCATTGAATTTCTTTATTGTCCATAATTTGATACATAAAATGAGCAAATAATGTCTTGGTATCCCCAGTTCTCCTATTTTCCTCTTCCCTGTCCCCAATCATCTGAGTATCCTCCTCCGTGGGTAGTCTGGATCAGTCCATGGGGCAGGGGGTTATGGATAGCCTAGGAGTCAACCAGGTTCCACCCCCCCCAACTTTGTATGTTGTTACTGAGGGGGCCATGTCTCTGGGAGTTCTCCCCCACCATGGCTCTTACAATCTTTCTGCCCCCTCTTCCACCCAGTTTTCTGAGTCATGGTGGGTGAGTATTAATGCTGCTTTATTATTGAGGTCTTAGGGTCTCTGTACTTCTGCTTTAGATTGTGTTGAAGATCCTTGGTGTCTGTTTTGCTTGAGCATCCTTGGTTGACTGATTGACTGTGGTTATGGGTCTATTGCTTATCCCACAACTCTCTGCAGGGTTCCATGTGGATCCTCCATGGTAGGTCTGGGGTGGCTCATTTCTTGCCCGGATGTCAGCTATTGGCCTGCTGCTCATTGGTAGGGTTGGAAGAGCCACAGCTCTTTCGACACCTTCTAAAAAATACCAACAGAATCTCCATCGGAAAGTGAAATCACTATAGGTTAACTGAGATACACATTTCTGAATTATCTAGATTCTATTGTTAGTGGCCTCTTTGTAAATCACTTGTAAAGTGCATCTCTTTTTGGGATTCCAAGAGTTTAGTTACCAGTGCATTTTTCCCTGAGTCCTCAGTTCTAGTTAAGGGCTCCCCATCACTGAGTGGATTTCTTGGCCAAATCACAAGCTGTTGATTGCCTCTCCCAGGCTTTGGCTCCTCCATTGTACAAGTGCTTGTTTCTTGGTTCCCTGTTCTCTTCCAGTAGTCAGTGTGTTCAGTCTACTCATGGCAGTAGACTGCATTTCATATAGGTGGTCTCTGTTTACTCCAGCTATCATTGACCAGCTTCCCCTGGCAACTTATGCAGTGCCTTCCAGCACTGCACTAACTACCATCTGGGGCTGGTTACCATTTTGGACCTCGCAGGGTCTCTCAATGCTGATAGATGGCTTTCTGTGGTATCTTCAACAACAGGATCCTACCTCAGGAGTGGGATGGGCATTCAATAGCTTTGACAGAATCCTGTCTTGTTTTTGGGACCTCATGGGTCACTTTGGTCAACAGCTCAGTGAGGGAAGGAGCCAATGGCTGGGATCAGTAGTTGCCAGACTGATCAATTTTTCACAGGCTTAGACTCTCTCCCCTTCTATTCACCATCCCTCTTGCCAGATGACGCCCACTACTTGCTCAATAGATTCCATTATGAACGTGAAGATTTTCTGATTTTAAACCAATTTTGGTTTAGTTTACATGCTTAAGTCATCCCCTTCCCCCTCCCCCTTCCTTACCCCTCGAAGGCTTATTTCTAAACCCTTTGATAATTTTACTAAATGCTTATTTTTTTTTCTAGTGACTTAGGGTGCATGATAGTGTTGACTCTCCTAAACCCTGAATGAGACAGTTTACTCATTTTATACAGTGTATCCATGTTTGGAAAACTCATATTGCGATGTATGTGTGATCAAAACACAAGTAAATACTAATATATTCGCATCTCATAACTCTACAGAAATTCCTGTAGGAAAACTTTACTATCATGGTAGCTTGTAAAACTTAGAGTGGTGGTGACTAGATCTGCTGGTGTTTTCATATGCAAATGCAAGGGGAGTGTCTACTTATATGAGTGTAGTAGTGTTAGGCATTAGAGTAACCAGCCCTTCATATTCCAATGAATTCCTATGCTACCTTGTCTGTATATCCTCTCATTTGATAAGTGAATGAGGGCGGAATCCAGATCTGTTTGCTCATGTGTTTGCTTCTCCAGTACAGAGCCTGGCACCTATGTAAAATTTTGGGCATGTTGGTATGCACCTGTAATCCTAGCACTCTGGAGGCAGAGACACGGAATCCCCAGGACTCACTGGCTAGGGTGTTTAGCTGAGTCAGTGAACTCTAGCTTCATCAAGAGATCTTGCCTCAAAGAGTAAGTGATAGAGGAAAACACCCAAAGTCAACCTCTAGCCTCCACATTCACTGCACACATGTGCACCTGCATACATGTGTGTCCATACACATATGAACATGCATAGACGCATCCATGAACACACATACATATGTGCAAAAAACGAGTTTATAGTTGCTATGTTAGTAGTAGGGCTTTTAAAATATAGGTAGTTTCCACAAACCTTTATCAAGTGCATATGATACAGCAAGCTTTTTGTTAAACCTAAGTCTTTCTGAACATGATCGCTGCATTCCCTATGGGTAATTACCTAGCCTTCCATGTGAGAAAATGAAAGAAGTTAAAGGGCACAGCAATAGTATGTGATAAAAGAATTTGAAATTGGTCATATGGCTTATTTCAGAGCCTATTCCATTTTTTTCATATGTAATAAAGCATAGCATTTAGCCTTTATGGTTTTAGTCCTCAGTCTTGGAGGGCAGGAAAAACACAATTTTGCCTGATTCTTTCTTCATGGATATCACAATAACTTATAAACCAGTCTGCATTTAAGTGGCCAAAACTCAGAACCAGATGCAGCTCATCGATTAGCAAATCATCTTAACTGTATCATCTTACTAGAGTTTATACTGGGTACTGTTGTTTCCAGTAGGATGGAATGGGAAATAGCCAGTGTGGGTTTCATAAATACAAGAGGAAAATTCCCTGGCAAGTTGTAAAGTGTGTCTTTATTCTTGACATTTTATGCAAATTGAATCCCACACACAACTTGGAAATAACTGTGCTAGGGTTACATGGTTTATTGTAAGCAGGGCACAGAACACTTTCATAGTTGGCTTTATATTATTTTAGCAGAATCACTTTTAGTATGCCTCTGCTCAGATGAGAGGCTAACTTGTTCTTTTTTTATGTTCCTCCTGATTTCTTTCCTGTACCTGGTCGTTCTTTGGTAAGTTTAAATTTTTTACTTTACTGTAAAATTCAGTCCTGATAAATCACTGGTCCTTACATATCAAGTGGATTCAAAATTTATATACTGTGACTTAGGTGGGCAGAAATATAACTTTATTTCTCTATAACTGAATAATGTTTGCTCACCAGCACCCATTTCTGCTTAAATAAGGAATACTCACGGCACTTGGATTTATCTTACTTCCAGTTAAAACACATCACTTTCAGATTAAGTCCTACGCTCCAGAAAATCTTGCTCTCTTCTGTTTCTCCTGTGTTTAAGGCTCAGGAGGACTCTGGATGTAAGGGTGACATATGGCAGGATGAAGTGGGGACATGACCTTGGGTCAACATGCATCCTCTGTTCTTTGGGAATTCCACTAAAGAGCATCACCCTTGACTCTGTCATCCTGACTGCTCTCTGCTGCTGTGACAGATGAAATTGTCTTCTGACTCCTGGTCTGTGGAATGCAAGGGGATGACCCTGCTGGGAGGCAATGTCCCCAACAAAATGCTTGCTGTGCTCTGCTTCCTACGAAGAATCTTGTGCCTGCCTTTTAATATCTAGCTTGGAGGAGTGACTCCAACTACTGTTTTTTCCACTGGCATTCTTTCTGGACTTCATGACTTTTAAGTGATAATGATATCCTGCACCAGGCCAGGAGACATTTTCTCTTCTTGTTAACAATATCCCCAGGTGCAGAGGAGATATTGAAAGATTGAAGCCACCCATGTTCCAGAAAAGACATTAGGTAAATAAGTCTTTCTTAAACACAGATCATCATCTGTGTTGCTCCAGTGACTGAAGTCCTTTACCAACTGAGTGCAGGGCTTTCTCCTCCAGGGTATGTGTGCATATCTCTATCTCTATGTCTATGTCTATCTCTGTCTCTTTCTCCGTCTTCATCTCCATCTTTATATTACTTTTCAAGTTCTTAGGCTGTCCCCACGATTCACACTTTGCACTTTCTCTTGGTCATAGAACTGATGGTGTATGCCCTACAAGGTGATGGCATACTCTCTGATTACCAACCACTGAAACATGAAGTCTTTTTAAAAGCAAATCAAAGCGAAAACCACTTGCTGGCTTTGTGTATCTAATTATTGCTAATCAAAATGTTATTATCTCTAAATTTCATGTGTAGCTAATAATCTTCAAAGAACAAACAGTAATTTTGGAAGTCATGTTTGAATTATTTTTGCCCCCCAAAACCCCCAAAGTCTGTTATTGGTTGTCTCCTCTTTGGAGATTATATGCCATACATCTATGGCTATTCTTAAAAAAAGAATAAACTACTTGAAGGGGAAATATATCAAGTGAAAATATTACTTGGGTAATATTTAAAAATATTTAAGAATTTTCAGGGCTGGAGAGATGGCTCAGCAGTTAAGGCACTTGCATCCAGTGCCTAAGGCCCCCGGTTCCCATATAGGCCAGACCCACAAGGTGGTGGCCTTGGTGCTCTCTCTCTCTCTCTCTCTCTCTCTCTCTCTCTCTCTCTCTCTCTCTCTCTCTCTTCTGTATCTCTCTGCTTGAAAATGAATAAATAAAATATTTTTTAAAAAAAGAATTTTCACTAAGTTGATTAATGCCAATTTGAAAGAGCAATTGATATAAAGAATTTTTCAGTGAGTTAAGATTTCATATTTGATTGAATGTCATTCTTCAGAGTATTACATCTATATATTATCATTAATACAGTAAATATTTACACTGTGGCGCTGTGAATTGTTGAGGATGTAGCAGAGAATTAAATGTAGGACCTTCACTCATACAATTTACACTTAACACATAATGCATGCACACACGCACATATACACGCATGAACACACCATGTATTATGATCTACATGTAACCAAACTACTATCCTAGAAACTGAGATATATCATAATATGTAAGATATATATTATATGTGTGTACATATGCATTTGCTTCTGTATATATTCTTATGTGGGCATGTATTAGAAAACTATAAAGGGCATTTTATGGCCATCAGGGTTGTGTAAAAAAAAATGAATTGAGGAAGACTGGCAGAACGTTTGGGAGAAGAGACTACTAATATTTTTTATAGTTGTTGGCTACACACAAAAAATTCAATTATTTTAAGCAGAAAGTTCTGTAGTTGTCTACAGGATAATGAGAGAGGAACAGTTTTACAGAGACACGAAGTGAGCCACGTATCGGGCTAGATGGAGAGCAGTCCAGATACAGAAGAAATGGCCAGTGAAAAGCTTCTGAGGCTTGAGAGAACACAGAGTGTTTGAAAAGCAGTGGACTGGAGCTACTGAGTGGAACAGAACTCCTGGAATAGAACTATTGAGGAAGAGGAGAGGAATATAAGATCACAGTGTCTTCATGGAGCACTGGGATAGGCAGATTAAGGCCTTGCTGTCCATCAGAGACAAAATAGTTGTTTTGTTTTGTTTTTTTTTTTTTTCCTGAGGGATGTGATGATAGATTGGAAGATCTTAATCCTGGATACAGACATGTACACAGCCTTTTTATACCTTAAAATTTTTATTTAATTTGTTTTTTTAGCATGTAGAGTTTTAGACAAAATTATGGTATTTTTCTCTTTTATTTATGAACTTTATTATATAGACATATTGCATAGTGCTCATATTCCCATCAGGTTATACTCATTTATCCCCACGGCCCTGCCCCCATTAGATGGAGGACCCTCCTAAGTGAGCTTCTTGGTATTCACGGCAGGGTCATGAATGCACCAGGCACTGTGATGGTGGGGGGGCAGGGGAGCCTCAGGACACTCTTTTCCTCCTGAGGCTCTAAATTCTACAATGTTCCCTGAGCCTTAGTGAGTGACAGGTAAGTCTCCTTTAGAGCTGTGTTCTCTGCATCCTCCGAATTTCTGCCTTGGTGAGTTTTGAGACTCCTCTATGTCTACTACCCACACCCCAAAGGAGGATGTGAGGGCAGCAGTGAGAAGATCACATATATTTTCTCCTGACACTTTCTCTGTTATGTCTCTTGGGCCCTGGATGAAGAGACAGAGATGAGGTTCAGTTACTTGGACATAGCTTGTGCTAAGCAGTTGGCTATTTTTTTTTCCTTTTTGTATTGTTGGATCTTGGTTTACCCTGGTATTCGCTGCCATGTGTACAAAGCTAAGTTGATCTAGTTGAGGAAAGACTGCTGGAAGAGGATATAGGGAAGAGATGCCATGTTACAGGCTATTGATTCATAAGTTTCAGTCCAGTTATGCATCATTGTAGACCCAGTTGTGTGTGTGTGAGCACACGCATGTGCATGCATGCAGAATATATATATATATATATATATATATATATATATATATATATATATATATATATATATATATATATATATATATTGTGGAAACCAGTACTGTGTCATATAGTTCATCGTTCAGAAAAACATAGCTCTGCAGGTTGGCTGTTTTTGTACAAGTTTCACTACAAGCTGTAGGATCTTGAAGAATTCAACTAACACCTAAACAAGAAGCTTGTGTAAAGGTGAAAGGAGGAGTGAGAGACAAGTGATGGTTTCTAGCTTACCCAACTTGAATCATGACCCAGCACTAGTCATTACTGTCAAATTTATTTTACTCTTGAACTTGAGAAAAGAAATTAGGAACAAGAAAGCACTTAGGGTTTTTTTTTTTTTTTTGGAATTCTTTCTAGTTTGTTTATTTTATCACTGCCCTGTTTCAGCACATGAATCTGAGAATTCACTCCAAAAAGATGAGAGTGTTTTCAGGATTTGTCTGGCATAGGTGCTTAGAAGTAAAATATAGAACCTTCTGTTTCAAACCACAACATGTTTCTCTTGGCATTGTATAGTTATTGTGAGAGGGGGAGGGATGTAAAAATAAAACTGTGATAGCTCTGTCATCGCAAGTTACTTAGTTCTTTAACCACCGCTTACTTTTTATATGCAGTTTGTGTGTGCTTTCTGAATGGGAGCTTAGTAAAAAGAAAGGGCTTAACATTTGGTCAGTGGGCACATTCTTGTGCCCCAAACAAAGAGGATGATACCACTGAATACAAAAGTAGTTTCCCTATAATTGGAGCTGAGTACATGTAAAACCCTGTGTAATCCTCTCACTTAACACTCTTATCATCCTTACCTGAGTGGCCATGAACTTCAGCAGTATATACAGGCTCTCTTTGCCACATTTCCATAGTTGGTTTAAGCACGAGATATTTTGATCTTATTTCATAAATCAACTTTCCCTATGCTTAAATCACATCTTCAGCAACTCTCGGAATTCTCTTAGATTTACTGGCATCTTTTGGATTGCTAGGTGCACTGAGATGTATTAATGTAAGGAATGTTGTGCACTCTGATGGCATTACTTAGTGACTTATTCATACTTAAAGACAAGCTCACCAGACAGTGAGAGATGGGTCCTGAAACCATAGGGCAGATACTTGGCAGTTGAAGGATACTAAGATTTTCCCATCCCAAGGGGGAGGCATGTTGAAGAAAACGAAAAGTAGTTATATGAACCATTTAAGATTTCACGGAAGAAAGTCCAGCTGCTAAAGGCAGTTGGGTCTCTGGTGGTTATTATATCTTCCACATTCAGAAGCTTTTAAGCAAAAGACTCTCAGGTAAGCATTACTGCAAAAAGCGATTGGATCCCAGTGAATTATTCTCTACCCAGCTCATTTAATGTAGCAGCAAATGAACTCAGTCAGTCTCTAAAATTTCAAGTCCACATCTATGCATAAATTCTTCAAGATGACTTTAAATCTGGCACTCCATTCGTCTTCCTGGATTTATGGAACCGTCAGAAGGCCAAAGGCACAACAGGTTTAGAAACATCACAGAAGTTATTCTCTAGGAAATGGAAATCTATGTTCCCTCTTAACTTCCGGCATCATCTTCTTGTTTATATGACACGTGTAAAGGATGGACCAATGGATGGTTATCATCAGAAGGATGGGCTCCACAAAACCGGGAGAATAGCAGTGTTTACTTGAATCCCAAGGTATCAGTGTTCCTTCATGTCAGGGTCTCACATGCAGTTGGTGAGGATTGTGAGATTTAGTAGGAAATCTCAGATGGAACACTCTCCAGCTCCAGAACACAGGCAGAAAGGAGTTAGGTGAGGATTCCTGTTAGCAGCCATGGAATAACTAATTTATACACAGAGTGGGACATCTTATGTATTCACTGGGAATTTCACACACCACCTCCTAAGAAGAATTGGACCTTCATTCCTGTATTCTTCAGAAAATTCACATGCTACACTAAGGAGATGGCTCAGTGGATAAAAAGGTTGTTGTACTAATGTGATGACCAGAGTTCAGATTCCCAGTTCCCATTTGAAAACCAGATTGGAAGATCCCAGACCAGCTAGCCTGGAGGATACAGCACAAACAACAAAACACAAAAGCCAAGATGGAAGACAGTGACCAACACTCAATCCTTTCCTCCAACTTGCATAGGTGTGCCCCACTCTTACCTGCACATACCCATCACGATTGAGGGAAGAAAAGAAATCTCAGAGGGTAGCTTGTTTCCTGTTTTTTTTTTCTTTATTATATTCACGCCTGTGTATGTGCACGTGTGTGTGTGTGTGTGTGTGTGAGAGAGAGAGAGAGAGAGAGAGAGAGAGAGAGAGAGAGAGAGAGAGAGGCAATGTACTTTTGAACAGATGTAGTTGGGGCCTGTCAGCCTAGACCTAGCATTTCTGATGATGCTATCGCCCTCCATATTCCTTTACCTGTGAGATCTCAGTGTAGGAGGAAGGAGATCACAGTTTTCTATTGAAAAGCTTGGCTCTTGTGTCCTGCAGACTTGGATTCTGCATCCCAGTCTGGCTAACCATTCTAGAACACTTCATCAAAATAAAGGCACTGGTCCAAATTAAAAGTGCAGTCAATGAGGCTATTATTAGCCATCATTTTACCATCTCCCCCATGCTTAGAATCACCTAACTTCAGATATGCATCCAGGCTTTGTGCTGGAAGGTTTACATAGATAATTAATAATAATAATAATAATAATAATAATAATAATAATAACAATAAACTTTGTATGCACAAAAAATAGCATCTGCCCACAGATTTACATTTTATGAAAGAATTTTCCTCTCTCTAATAACTCCAACATATTGGAAGATAGAAATCATTGTTGTCCTCAGTCATCATAACTGTCATTCGTATGATCATTATTTTGCACACAAGAAATGCAAGGTCAGTAAAAGAGCGATCAAGGCTAAATCACAAATGTAAGCTATTCTGTACTCTACTTTTTCTTCCTATGGGAATAATCCTAAAAAGATGGGGCACACCAGGGAAACTAATTTCTCTTCAATTTACCTGGTGCCTGGAAGCAGACACCTCCCACTCTGTTTCCTTCCCTCTGCTCCTTCCATTGTGGTCCCATAATATAGTGGGACAGGCCCCCAGGGGCCACCCACTCTTGACGCAATCCTGACTTGGTGAGTGGGTGGGAGATGAAGGAGGCTTCTTCCTTGTGGAGGAAGCCTGAACCTGTCTGTGACAGCCCTCTGGGCTCTACTCTTTCTTTGGCTTCTCAATGCCTCAGGGTCACTGTCTGCTGAGTCATGAGGGGAAATAAAACTCAGGGATTTGGCAAATCTCAGGATAATTCTTTTTCCTAGTTTCCTCCTCAAGATTTCAGGTTTGAAAACGGCTTCAGCCATCCTAAAATCCTTTAAAGCTTTGTAAAGATAAATAGGATAGGGACTGCTGGACCTTAGTGGTTTAAGAGCATAATAACTTCCAATCACGTGAATATAGGTTTATTTGTTTGTTTGTTTTCCTTTTTGGTCCATTTTTCTTAAGGTCAGTACTTTATGTGGACAGAGGTGGGATTTGGAAGGATAGAGAGGTGGCAAAAATCATGGTCTCAATTTCATACTTAGGAGAGTTGGCTTGTCACCACCTGAGGTTAGACTGAAATCCTGCTGTCATTTTATTATCATACCTCTCTCCAGTTCATTCATGTATTCTCTCTGTAACAGTTCAGGCAGCTCCATAGACACCTGCCTCTGAATGGGAGGTGTCTAGCTACAACTAAAACCTAGGTGCTAAAGCTGATTGGTCAGGTATAGACCAATTAGCTGTCTCTCTGACTCACCTGGGGGAACTTAAAATTAACTTCCCCGGGACAAAGGCTCTCTTTCTCACATGCCAGGCCAGCAGAAGGACCTCTAAATCTCCAGGCCTTAGAAAGATAAGGCCTTCCCCCACCCCAGCCTTTCGGTGAGGGAAGGCTCCAGATTTTTCCCACATGAACCTTTCCTTCTCATGATGGGAGCCCTCTGTTATCTTTTCTGCTGCTTGTGTAGCTGAACAGCATAAGTTCTGTTAAAACTCACCATGTTTTCTCCCCACACTGGTGGCTAGAGAACTCCGTAACTCCCCATGTTCCCTTAAATAATTAAGTCTCCCACTATACCTTAATATCTGGCTGTCTATGATTTTAATTCTTTAACTTTGTAGACAAGAATTCGGGTACTCCTTAAATTTTGGGGTGCATTGGAATTTTTGCTGGACATTATCTAAATTCTAAGCCCCAGGTCACCCCACTACACCTCCCTCCATCTTTCCTTCCTTTCTCCTTTCCCTTTTATTTGGGTATGACAACTACTTTGTGCCCCATGCGCTAAGGTTTGGTTATGTGCTAAGTGACCAGGACACCACAGGGAAATGGACAGCAATTTACTGATTCCTTGGAGATAGGTAGGTAATCTGTTTTTGTGTGTCAATGAAGCATGTAAAAGATTAGTTTTCATTTCTGAAAATATTTTGAGAAGGATCAATTTTTATGTGTCAGGGATAACATAAACCAATGTTTCCTGAAGATCAAAGGAATAGACCGTATACTTTATTATATGACTTGTGTCAAAAGCACTAAAAACTAGAATATTTTGCCACTTTTGATTCATTTCTGTAAATATTACTGATGGTTCATGTCAGGTAATATCATTTTAAATATCTACTAATTATATGAGATTTTGCTTGGGACTTTTATTTTGCTTCAGTCAAATTGCCAAAATAATAAATTTGCCAGATAATGTCCTCTAACTGATGACAAATGTATCATATACTTAAATGAAAAATACTGGAATTTGATTCTGGATGAACATGTTAGTTCTGACTATTTTAGAAGGATGGCTTTTCCATGCAGTCAGAACCTAAAATTCTAATTGTACTTTGAGGAAAATTAATATTAGTCAAGACAATAATAATAAATGTAATAGTAAATAGTAGTAATTGTTGGGTCAAATCTCAGCCCCCAAAAATGGAGCCCGATTGACAGACCCTCAGTATCCCCTAAAGGAACCTCCTCTGGAACTGGTGTGATGAGCTTCAGGAAGAATTTCAGCTTTGAAACCAGACCCCAAGAGGGGGGTAAAGATAAAGCCTGCCTTGCAAACACACAGCCCCATGCTGTATTTTTGTTTGGCCTAGGGGACATTCCTCCCCAATCCTGGGACCTATGTGACTAGCCCCCAGATTCCTAATCTCCTCCAGTTTTACTTCCCCTTTATAATCCCAAAGTCAGCCCATTCCAGGTGGCTTTTCTCAGCACTTCTGAGATAGCCCAGCAGCTAGTGTGTTTTTTTTTCCTGAATAAAGCTTTCCTTTCCTTTCATAGTGGTCTCACATGGTATCAGTCACTCAGAACTTTACAGTAGTCACTAGTTCAAATTAGCTTAGATCAAAGGAATACCATTTGAGGAGGACACAAATTTCTATCATCAGAGACATGTAGTTGGAGGTGGAAGGTTCCAGGTAGACAAGAATGGTGGCACCTTCAGGTGCTGCCACAGAAGTTGTTTCTGGACTTTTAATCTAAGCTGTACCATTGAGGTGACCCAGACTCTGCAGTCAAATCACAAATTGTGATGGGGTGAGCTGATGAGTAGATAATGACCAGCAAAAATTCCAATGCACCCCAAAATTTAAGGAGTTCCTGAATTCTTGTCTAAAAATTAAAGAATTAAAATCATAGACAACCAGATATTAAGGTAAGGTGGGAGACTTTATTATTTAAGGGAACATGGGGAGTTACAGAGTTCTCCAGCCACCAGTGTGGGGAGAAAAACTTGGAGAGTTTTAACAGAATTTATGCTGTTCAGCTAAACAAGCAGGAAGGGGAAAGATCATGAGGAGGAAAGATTCAGGTGGAAGAGAAATCCAGCCCCTCACCACAGGCTGTGGTGTGGGGCTGGGGAAACCTTAAGGGTCCCTGGAGAGTCAGAGGTCCTTCTTCTAGGCCTTGTTTATGAGGAAGAGACAGGATTATCTGTGCAGTGAGTATTTCCTGCCGCAGGTGAGCAGGGAGACAGGTGGTTGGTACATACTTGACCAATCAGTTTAAGTGCCTAGGTTTGAGCTCTAGCTAGAAATACCTCCCACTCAAGGGGAGGGTGTCTATGGAACTTGTTTGAAACTGTCACAAAACGAGTAAGACAAATTAGTTGTCCCAATTTCATTCATCTGTGGATCTGAGGAAGGACAGAGGTATAACAGGCCCGGGAGGAAGGAAGATATTCTAAAGAGACACCTGTGTCATTTCCTCTGGCTATCAGACTATTGTAAAAATGACCCCTAATAAACTTGAATTCCCCTGTCACAGTCAGCCACATGCCACTAGGATGAATCTCCAAACCAGGCACAATTTGGGGGAGGAAAGGATTTATTGAAACTACAGATTGAGGGGAAGTTCTGTAACAGTGAAAGAGGCTGGCCCCTCTTTCACAGGTCCAAACAGAGAGAGAAACCCATCGCCTACACACAACACACAATAGCAAACAGGCAGGAGGGCCAGGGGGTGTGCCAAGGAGAGAATTTCTTCCCTTTTATATAGCCTTAGGGTGGGGTCTTGCAACCCCATCCCAGACTTAATGGCCTCCTGAGTCTCTGGAATTTCCTTCCTGTACTTCTCACACAGGAAAGGATGTTTACTTATAGCTCCTTTGAGCTTCCTTCCATCCTGCCCCCTACTGAGAGGCTGCCTTCCTGTGAACATCCTCAGAGACCCACCCAAGATTACTTGAAAAGTCAAGTTTACAACAAAACTTAACCATCACATCCCCTAAGAATTCCATGTGGCAACAAGGGAATGGCCAACGCCTGGTGCCTACCAGAAGGGAAGCTTGTCTCTCCCATAGATGGATTTTATGCAGTACTGGCAACTTGCCAGACCACTAAGCTGGAGGGAGAGACCATACCTTGACTCGAACTGCTTGGCTGTTGTGGTTTGATTAAGATGTACCCCACGTTTAAACTTGTAGGTTTTGAATGTTTGGTCCCCAGCTCATGGTATTTTGAGAGATGAAGACTTGCTAGAGGGAGTGTTTTGACAGGGGGAGTTTAGAGGCTGTTACAGCCCTGCTTCCCCCTTGCCAGAGCTCAGCTTTCTCTTGCTGCTTTCTGCAGGCTGTTGTGGCATGTGATGTCCAGCCTCTACTCTACCATCTTTTCGCTGCCATCATGAAGCTTCCCCTCGAGGCTGTAAGCCATAATAAACCCTTTATTCCTACCAGCTGCTTTGGGTTGGGTTATTTGTCTCAGTAACACAAAAGTAACTACACCAGCTATGCATTTTTCTTGCCCTGTACATAAACCCAAACCTTATGTCAGGATCGCAGGTGGACTTTGGGGGAGGGGTCCCTCTTGTTTCTTTTCCCACTGTAGCCATATTGAACAAATCTGCTTTTCCTTCTTTTCATTTTCAATTTTTCTCTTCTAATTGGCCAGAGAGGATGGGTGGCCAAGCCTGGTAAGCAGTGACTGTGGGGCACAGGCTTGGACTCATTAAGGATATCAGACAATCACCAACAGACCAACTTCAGCATACCTTTGCTCCCACCATATCCAGACACACTGCCAAGCATTAGAGATATTCTATCAATCCAGAGTCCAATCAGGCAGACATCCTGGGTGCCTTTCATCCCTGTTCTGAGCTGGGAAAACTCACAGTAGCACCCAGGGGTTGTATCCAGATGCTGCGCCATGAGGAAAAGCTGCTGCTGTTTCTTAGTTTCCGAGGAGATGTATTTGCCCCCCCCCCATAGCATCATTCAGTTCTAACATCTATAGATCACATCCTGAATTGAACTACAACAATCGCAACCTGAACACAGTTTTGGAGGGGTAGAGTGCAATAACCAAAAATAACCATTTAGAAAACATAGAGATTCAGTTAAATTAGTGTGGCAGTTAATCCACCCATAGCAACTGAGGAACTGTAGCAACTAAAGGCAAACTGGCTGTGGGTATAGGAAGTCGCTTGCAGACATTGAAGAAGCCTTACCTAGTATCTCTGTTGGTCCTCCCATACTAACGCTCATTCCACTTTGGCTACTTCTTCACGAGAAATGATATCTTTATTCCTCAGCTGGTTCCTTGATGGCCCTTCCGATGGAAAGGTCTAGTAACCTTCCAGTTAAGCTCTGTTACGTTTCATTTTCTTCCTCATCATTTTTGCTAAGTGTTGAGTGCTTGCCAGGTGCTACGAAGTGAGGCTGTAGTACTGTCTGTATGTCTTTATTCCCTCCCTGCAACAACTCAGAAGACCAGGAAATTAGAAAGGAGCTAGTGAGTATTGCCAGATGTTTCAGCATTACCTGGTATTACTATCAAGAAGTTATAGAATCAGTCTACGTAGGTCAATCGGGGTCTTTCTATTATATTACACTTTCTTTAATTCAGGAAATGAAAACTTCTTCGTCTAGGATAATTTCACCTATGGATCAAGAGTAAAGCTATTTAATATGACCAGACAGAATAAAGCCCATGTGAAATGGCAGGGTTTCCAGAATAAAACATGAACTGTCTCAAGCCCCTGATAAACCTCTATGTTTGAGAAGCTAGCAACCCATGCAGTAGCACGTTAATTGTACTAAACATTTCTTCTTTTGTAAGACAGCTATTTGTCTTACTAAGGACAAGGCTGAGACTTATTTCAAGTAAAAGAGAAAAGGTGAAAAGGAAATAATATCCAGAAAAATCATATCCAAATTTTGTCACCTTAAGCTAGTGTTTTCTTCTCTATCTGGTAATAATTTTCTAAGTGAAATTAAATAGTATGAAAGTGCTATATGGCTTGGGAATATAGCAGTCATGATGGCTGTATTATTTCAGTCATTATTACTTTTGAATAATAGACAGAAATTCCAAGACCTCCATTAGGGTGAGGTGGCTCAAGCCTATAAATTCAGCACTCAGGACACTGAGGTACAAGGATCACTGTGAGTCTGAGGTCAGTCTGGGGCTATTAGTAAGCCTTGCTAGTCTGAGCTAGAATAAGACTGTGCCTCAAAAAACAATAAAGAAAGGAAAATAAAAATAAAGAAAACAGAGAAAGCCCATGACAATCAAGGAGAAACTCAAAATCTATCTTCCGACTCCTCATTCATGAATTCATAAACTTTCACTTTGCCATACTTTTCATAGTTTAGTAAATTTAT